>MU770745.1:90777-175940 GCA_026770625.1 Nicotiana glauca | reverse complement strand
GGGGAGGGGGGGATTTGAGCTATTTCAGGATTTTGATGTAAATTGGATATTTTTGATTAGGCTTCATTCAATTTGCATATTTTAATGATTATGTACTGATTTTGTGTAGATTGGAGCATCCGGAGGTCGATTCGTGCGAGAAAGGCATCGCGGGCTAGAGTTTGGACCAGGTGAGTAATGATTGTAAATGATGTTTTGAGGATTTGAAATCCCATATTGCACATCGTAGTGCTATATTTAGGTGAGTCACACACTTGATGACGAGTGTGGGGTCGTGCACTTCTGGGGACCATGAGTTGGTCCGTCCCGATTGATGATTTCACCGCGTATTTGACCGATATCTATTTGTTATCATCATTATTTGGGTTGAACGCCATATTTGGGCTTTATTCCAACTATTTGAACCCTTTGGGGATTTTTTGTTGTTATTTCCTCACTGTTTTGACTTTATACTTGAACTCAGTCATGTTATTTTCCACTATTTTCAAAAACTCAGCCATGTTCACTCAGTTTTAATACTCAAATGATATTTAAAAGATGTTTGGGCTGAGAAACACTATTTTAGTGATGGCCGAGAGGCTTATGTGATTTTTGACTGAGTAAGGTCGAGGACCTGTGTTGTGAGGATATCTTTTGGGTCGGGCTGTACGCCGCATTGGTGATACACTGATTTTGATTATGGGGTCGAGGGCCTGAGAGTGTACACCACGAGGTGGCTTGATATTGATATGAGGCCGAGAGCTTGTTTATGATGCCACGAGATGGCTTGATATTGCGCTTGGGCCGTAAGAGGCCCCTCCAGGAGTCTGCACACCCCTAGTAAACGTGAGTACCCATTGTGATGTGAGATATAGCCCGAGGGGCTGGTATTGTTCTATGTGATTGCCCGAGGGACTGATATTGTTCCATGTGATTGCCTGAGGGGCTTGTACCATTCCGAGATATTGCTTGAGAGATGGATTTGTTGACGTTGTGCCCGATCGGCGAACCTTATGTGTTTATCTTTCATATTTTCCTGTCACTTACCTATTTAATTGTGTATTTGTGCCCGAGGGGGTGATCTCTGTGCTTATCTGCACTAGTTGTTCTGCATTCATTTGCATAAATGTTGAAAAAGGCATTTTCAAAGAAGTTTAAACTGAGTTAAGATGTTTTAAAGGATTTTACAGCTTCATTACTTTCTTACTGGTTTTTGACCTGTATCTATATAGCATATTGATGCACTTTTTGTGATTTCTTATCACTCAGTTTTTATTTATGATTATTAACCATTGAGTCGGACTACTCACTTTACTCCCTACATCTTGTATACAGATTCAGGTATTTTCTGAATCCGGCAGCGGGTATTGGTTGATCGGAGGTAGAGCCATCGGAGTTTAGCAAGGTAGCTGTCGGCGTTCGCAGCACTGCTTTTCTTACTTGGTACATTTCAGACTTCGTCAGATGTAGCTAGACCTTAGTAGATGCTCATGACTAGTGACATCCTGGTTTGGACTGTGTTTGGTTTGTACTTTCACATTGTTATGATATTATCTGTTGTTAAGTATTATTAAATCATGTTTTAGCCTGTTTTATTATTGTTTATCTGTTTAACTTCAAACTGGAAATATGTCGGCTGGCCCTGTCTTCACGAGAGGCTCCATCACGACTGAGTCTGGGTTTAGGATCGTGACAAGTTGGTATCAGAGCCTAGGTTACATAGGTCTCACGAGTCATGAGCAGGTTAGTAGAGTCTTGTGGATCGGTACGGAGACGTCTGTAGTTATCCTCGAGAGGCTACAGAACCTTTAGGAAAAACTTCACATTCTAGAAATTCTTATTGTGCGTCCTTGATTCAGCTTGAAAAGTAACTCTTGAAATTCCTTGCACGCGTTTGTATACGTGCATGAGCGCTCAGTTTCAGATATGCATCGATGGCTTGTGATTCCCTGATCGAGGGGCGAGATGTGATCTCTGCGAGTTGATGTTGGGCCAATCTAGAAAGACTTGAGGCCAGATTTTTGCCTATAGCTTGAGTACTGAGGTGTTGATTGTGTGAGCACGTGTTCTTGAACTTATATGTTTGGTAGTGTCCCTATTAGTGGAATTGATGGCTGGATGACTATTTGGTGAGTATGTTAGTACTGCGAGTTGTATCCATATGATTTGGAAACAAAGAGAAGGGTCTGCTGGAGGATAAAAGAACTATTAGGTGCTTGAATTCCATCTTGATTCGAGGTATAGCCTCGAGTTATGGGCGTGTGAAGAATCTTTTCATGTTTCCCAATTGGGAGTGAAGTAAGTTTCATGTTGCGGTATGAGTTCAGACTCAGAAAGACTAAGTGACTACGTAAAGTTTATAACGGTAGGAGGTATGCAAAAAGGTTAGTTCGAGGAGAAGTAGGTGGGTTATTTCCTGTAGAGTGTTCGAAAGTTGTGCGATCTTTATGTTGTCTGTTAGAAGATCTCATTTTCAAGTGAAAGATATATGTTGTAATTTAAATTGGGATGCTTAAGAGAGTGGGTGTAACTATTGCGAGAGTGAATGCGAGATTTGCAGAAGATTCAAGGTACCAGATGGTCTGTGTTTCACGAGCTTATTAAGGATCGAGTTTAATCTCACTATGATATTATGACAGCAATAGAGTATATGCGTTATGAGTTATTGGGCGTGTTTCGATCCATAGCTTCGAGCCAAGTGGAGGAGTCTTCTATTGACTGGTTGATTGCACGATTACGTGCTATATCAGTTCTGTTTTGAGGCGTTCGGGTGAATCAGTTATGGACGGTGGAGGTTGAGACCGAGGATGGCTTGAGTAAAGGGAAATTCTTAACAAAGGTTATAGAATGCTTCACAGGTGTGTGAGAATCACGGGATGTCTTGAGCCGTTGTTAGTGAAGAATCCTCGCTGCGTAGAGCAGGAAGTTGCTTGGTTGTAATGGAAGAATGTCATATTCTGCAGTGTCGGAGTGCTAATGAGGCACGGGTTGTTCAGTTCGTTTGATAAGTCTAATTGCAGTTTGAGTAAAGTGGATAGCTCTTGAGAATGGTTCTAATGTGTTCAAGATTTTACATGTAATAGTTGGGTATCTTCAAGTCGTATATGTGGCTAGAAACTGAGTTTTCATTGGAAGATGTCGAGACTTGTGGTATTTCCTATACTAATTATAGGATCCTATGTATCAGTATCGGAATGGTAAAAGTAACGGATTTAGATTCGAAGGAAGTCTCTTCAGAGTAAAGCATTTTGAATGTGGTGCTCTTGGGAATATCTGAGAAAGTATTCAGTAGCTTATGAGCCTTAGACGGTGTGGCTTTATGCTAGGGTCTCGTGTGGCAAGTCTGGGTTGAGAAATTGTGATGTTATAGCGAGAAGGAGCATCAAGTTGAAGGTAAATCAGAAGGAAACTCGGATAAATGGGATAGCTTGGTAGTAGGCCGAGTCGGTATGGTAAGGATATGACTAGTTCTTCAGATGCTTATGAGGTAATGAGATTCTATAGGTGTTTCACGACAATTCTCTTGGGTTTAGTGACCTTTGTATCTCGGTAGATTTAGAAAGATTCAGTCTTGATGGTTTAGCTTTGTGCATATGGAAATTCGGAGAGTCCTTGACGGTTTCCACCGGTGAGAGATGTATAATTTCTATGAGCATGGGGAGCATGGTACGCATAGTGGTTTTCTTCTAGATGGAATCAATGGAAAGTTCATGGTTAGTGGAGTACGTAGTTGCTTGTGGCTCGGAAGAGATATGAAGTTCTCACATTATCCAAGGATGGTATGGTATATGCGGTATGTTGTGGAAGATTGAGATTTGCGTGCGTAAGGTTGCGGTTCAGTTCTGAAAGGAAGGTCATAAAACTCTTAGGCAGCGGGTGTCACACCTCCTTTTTATACCCGAGAGGTATACAAGGGAGTGTCACGCACCCTTTTTCTCACGAAATCAGGTTTATGACATTTGGGATAGCAACTCATTCCTTTTTGGAATTGGGTTTGATTCGAAGAGTCGCCACCTAATGATTAGGTTGCATTAAGACACCAAGAGAGTTTTGATTTGAGTAACCAGAGATAGGGTAAGGGCTTGAAATTATTCTGAGGGGAAGGTATTAGGCACCCCTCAGAATCCACTAGTGTGGTTCCCGGCCAGACTATTATTGTGAATTTAGGTGCAAATAACATGTAAACAAATAAAGCTTCAAATAAGAGGGGATTTTGGTATAAGGATTTACAAACAAATAAAGTTGGAAAGAACTAAAAGAAAGCTGATTTTCCTCAAAAGAAAGAGTTTTAAATTCTTTTAAAAGAGACAAGAAATAAGGGAAATTAGGTCCTAGGTTTATTAACAATATGGATCACCCCACACAATGCCCGATAATTACTCTTCAGTGAGGGGCTACGCGTGGCACTATCGCGTGGTCATCATAACCATATCTACTATTCCCACCCCGTTAAGGTATTAAAGCGCAGAATGGTCTCGTTTACTTATTGCATGCTATTACCCGTCCTAATCCTATCAGTCCCGGAGGCATTTAGGAATACTAATCCTAAAGAAGAGGGGTATTAGGCTTATTTGTAGTTTTCAAAGGTAAAAACTCTAAAGCGACATACAAAGCACGTATTGCAAGTTGGGGAAAGCATATAATAAGCAAAGGCTCAGATATACCCCCTTTAACAAAGAAGCACGTAATTAGCATGACTTACATATACTAGTTAAGGTATGATTAAGTACTAAATATAAGAGAACTCAAGGGTTGAAGCAGACTTATTTATTACATAATTCAGATAAGAAGCTCGAATCAGGCATGCCTGCTGGTTGTAGCTATTAAAAGAAACAAATTTAATTTATATCTTTACCCTAAGGCTTGCCTAAGTTTTGGACAAGGATCCTATAGGCAGGGTATCTATTGAATTCGAGAAAGAAGCGAAATAAAAAAGTTTAAAATAAACTGGACACGAACTGGTTAAAAAAACTAGTCAGGTTAAAAGAAAGGCCAGTTTTTAACGAAGATTATAAGTTCTACAGTTAACAGTACCCGTTGTTATTGATTTTAGTTCCATATGTGAATGAAGTGACTCAGATTCGATTAGGAGTTCCTATAGGCGTGCTTCCTATGCGTAGTTGATTTTGAACATGGTATAAAATGCAGAAGACTCGCTTTAAACTTATGGACATGATATCTAGGTGCTGAATTTTGTTTAAGACTTATGAACATGATATCTAATTACAGTTGATTGTTTAAGACCTATGAACATGATATCTAAGTGCAGAAATTGTTTTAAAACCTATGAACATAATATCTAAGTGAAGAAATTGTTTAAAACCTATGAGCATGATATCTAAGTGCAGAACTTGTTTTAAAACCTATGGACATAATTTCTAGATGAAAATGGATATACAGGATCCAAACGGACCTATAGGCATATTATCTATATGCATATGCAGAACTTAGATTTCCAGATACTTGTGGACATGATTTCTAGATGAAAATGGATATACATGATTCAGAAGGACCCATAGGCATATTTTGTATATGCATATGCAGAATTCAGATTTCCAGTAACTTATGGACATGATTTCTAGATGAAAAATGGATATACAGGATTCAGCAGGACCTATAGACATGATTTATATATGCATGCAGATTTAAAATACCTACAGGCATGGTATCTACCTTTTTTGCATGCATAGTTACCCACCCTTTTAACTAACCATCCCCAAGAGTTTATTACAAATTATTACAGCCCAGAATAAATAAAAAAATACACCCAAAAATATAAGTAAAAGTACAACCAAGGAGAGCCTTATTCAGACTTCGTGTCTGAAATATGAGGTAAACCAACTCTATGAGATCATGATCAAAAGCCATTCTTCCATTTGAGTGTGTCAAAGCTCCTTAAGAGCCTCAATGGGACTCCGGGCAACGCTCACATCCAAACGTATTATCAGATTGGGACAAGTGCAGTGTGGAAAGGCCAGCCCTCAAGTGTCCAAGTTCAGAGGAAAATCAAAGGTTCCCAAGGCAAGGCTTACAAAAGGGGGGCTAATTTTAAAGGCTAAGAAGGTGTGCATGTGCAGATCAGAATGCTAAGAGGGAAAAGCAGAGGGAACCAACTACAAATAAGTACACACAAGGGGTTCATGGGAATAGGGAGATTATAAAGAGCCTATTGCTTAGACAAGGGCAGACTATAGGCATGCCCAGCAATGGAAAGTGCTAGCACACCTATAAGCTTGACATAACACATGTTATTAGAGGTTAGGATCCCGGGGGATCAAATTTGATTCATGGACAATAACTTGCAGTATTGCCATGCCTCAAACCATAGCTTAAACACATAGGGGGTAAGGGTTTTGGATTTATAGTAGAATAGGCAGAAAGAAATCAGTATGCTAGAATGAGTGTTGAACTATACATAAGTAGTAAACAGGGATACTAAAGCAGTAAATAAACACATTGCTGTAGTGCTGAAACTTAAATCAGGATATATCAGTTTCAAAGAAACAAATAGAGAGAAAGTAAGCAACAGGTCTTGTAACAGGCCACAGTATAAGCAAACAAGAGAGTATAATTTTTAAGTGTAAATGTAAGTTTAGAAAGACTACCAGTGATGGCTTTGTTAATAAAAGAGTCGTGTACTTATCGTGTGAAAAATAGGCAGAAAAAAGGTAAGAAAATAATTAAGGAACTGGGTATCAATTAAGATCAATCAGTACAAGACTTCCTTTAATTAAGGAATTCAGACTTAAACGGTAATGAGCTAGAAGGTTATTTAAGGAAAGAGATCAAACAAGCATCTTGTGCCAAGTAGGCAATTAGGGATAAATACATAAGAAATTACTTAAGGGTAGAACTTTGAAATACACTGTTACATAATTAAGGTAAGAAAAATCAATTAGTAGACAGTAAATCAAGGATAAGAGATTTTGTAATCACTGGTCCATGAGTGAACCAAGTCAGAAAAGCTGAGGAAAGTTTTTAACTTAAATCATGTTAGAGGGAAGTTCAACATATATAAAAAGCACACAAACATACTAAGCTGAATTTAGGGCAAAGAAAGAAATGTCATGTCATTGCAAAATTAGTAGGTAATATACTATTGGATCATGGTAGTCACATAGTTCAGTAATGTAGAAGAGAGATATTATCAAATAGCATACAAAAGGTCCAGTGTAAAGACCTTAGAAGAGTTTGGTGGAGAATCAGGATTGCTTAATGAAACAAAGGTTGAAACAAAGATTTCAAGACTCAGCTGATCAACAGATCAAACGAATTCAGAAACTTGAAATAGTTAGGGTTTCTTAAATCAGACAATTTTAAAGATGAAGAACAAGTATATCCCATAGTTAATGTTCTCAAACTCGGATGAACCCCCAAATTCTAGGGTTTTACTATCAATCGAGTGCAGATATGAGAGGAAAAGTAATCAAGGAAAAAGATACTAGTCAAAACAGGTTCGGAGGTCTCATAAAGGAACTGAGACCTTTGACATGCTCTTTCAGTAGCAGGAACTCATGAAAAGCATAGTAAAGGAACAACATGTAAAACACAGTAGAGAAACTCCAAGAAACAAATTAAAAGAACTAATAAGAAACCTAATGGAAGAAACTAATAAGAACAGTAGGAGAAGAATATTAAGAAGCAAATTAAGAAGCATATTAGAAGAAACTTAACAAGAACACAATAGGAGGAACATATAAAGAACACAGTAGAGAAACATATAAAGAACACAGTAGAGAAACACATTAAGCCAGTAGAGGAAACTGATAAGAACATGGTAGAAGAAACTTAACAAGACACATAATATAAGAAACACACAAAGAACACAACATAAGAAACATCTAAATAACTCAAAAAAAGAAAACCCTAAGTCGGAAAAAAATAAAGGTTTTGAAAGCATAACTTTTGAAAGAAATATCAAGAAATCATTTAAAAGTTTAGGGAAAACTCGGATCTAGAACAGATCTAAAGAAAAATAAAAGAACCTCAAAAGCTAGGGTTTTAGAGGAACCCAAACGATGAAAAAGGCTTGGATAGTTGTTGATCTAAGAAGGATGGGTGGAAGCCAGGCTCGAACTAAACATGGCTTGTGTCACGACCCAATTTCCATATCCGGTTGTAATGGCGCCTCTCGTGAAGACAAGGCCAGCCAACTAACCCAAATCGTCTCTTTAACAATTAATAAACATAAATGAATAGAAAATACAACTTAATGGCATTAAAACCGTTAACTACAACCCACCTCAACCCGACCGGGGTGTCACAAGTCACGAGCATCTAAAGAAGCCCGAACACAACTATAGAGTCTGTAATTTACATGGATTAAATTTAAAATCAAAGAAGGGAAAAACAGGTGCCGCGGACGCTGGCGGTCACCTCACTCCGCTACAATAGTGATACATTTAATCAGTTCAAAACCCGCTACCGGGTGAACAATACCTGCAACTACACGCGAGGTGCAGGGAGTAAAGTGAGTACTCCAACCCAGTGAGTAATAAGGGTAAATAATAACTGAGCAGTAAGAAATCACATAAGAGCACTCCATCATGCTATATAGAACAGTACAATCCCTGAGAAAATAGTAAAACCGTGAAAATCCTTTATCAAATATCTCCCTCATTTAAAAACCTCTTTTGAAAATATCCTTTTCCAACAGTCAAGCAAATGAATGCGCAATCTGATAGTGCGAGACCGCACACAAGTCAGCCCGATCCATCCTCAATCCATAAATGCACATATAACAGTGCTGCGGCGCGCAGACCGATCTATACTCAGTCCATAAATGCACATAAGCCCCTTGTGCAATAGCAAAATGGCAGTTCTCAGCTCAAAATGTCAGTAAAATATCATTTAAGTTTTCAAATCTTAGAAAGATGGCTGAGTTTACAAAACAGTATTTAAAACCTTGGACCGAGATCAAATAATATGCAAAGTAATGCAAAAATAGTGATATCAATCCCTAAAAGATTCAAATAATCGGCACGAAGCCCAAAACATGGCAATCAGCCCAAATCATGATAGCATCAAGTAGGTTTCAGTCAATCACGCAGTAAAATCAACAATCGGGACGGACCAAGTCACAATCCCCAACGGTGCTCTACCCCACGCTTATACCTGGCGTGCAAGTCACCACAATACAATTTTATGATGTGCAAATCTGGGGTTTCAAATCCTCAGGATATCATTTAAAAGTATTACTCACCTCGAACCGGTGAAATCTCTAGCTCGCGATGCCTTTGCCCCTCGAATCGGCCACCACGCGCATCGAATCTAGCCAAAATCAGAGCGAATACATCACACTATGCCAAAGGAACAATACCCAATCGAAAATAATCAAAATATAGCAGAAATCTCGAAACTAGCAAAACCTGAGCCCCGGGCCCACTTCTCAAAAAATTACAAAACTCACATTACCGGATTCTTCATCTCGCCACGAGTTCACCAAAATCAGAGTTCAAATGCCCTTTCAAATCCCAAATTTTCATTTCAAAACCCAAGCCCTAGTTCTTCAATTTTTCACTCAATTTTCCAAGAATTAAAGGTTGATTCTTCAATAAAATAATGTTTCTAGTTCATCAGACTTACCTCCAATCAATTCCCGTCAAAACCTTATTCAATTTCTACCAAAAAGCTCTTGAGGTGGTTCAAAAATGGAGGAAATGATAAATGGGTCGCGGATGAAATGTCATTAATAAACCCTTCTGATGCCCAGTTTTCCTTCTACGCGAACGCGAGGGACCTCTCGTGTTCGCGATGAACAAAAATTCTCGCTGACCAGTTAACTCTACGCGAACGCGTACCACCAGACGTGAACACGATGCTTAAGCTTTCAACACCACGCGAAAACGACGCCCAATCGCGAACGCGATGCACCACGACATCCTCTTACAGGAACGCGACTTCCCAATCGCGAACGAGATGAATAAACTAGGCCGGCCCCCCCAGGCCATCTTACACGAACGCGAGGCCTCTATCGCGAACGCGATGGCCCAGAACTACAACTCTTCGCGAACGCGAAGACTATTACGTGAACGCGAAGGCCAAAAGTGGCCTGGAACAGCTGCTGCATTTATGCAATGCACCAAGTCCAAAAATGATCCGTTTAGCCATCCGAAATCACCCCGAGGCCCCCGAGACCTCGACCAAAAGCACCAACATATCCTAAAACATCATACGAACTTGTTCCAATCATCAAAACACATCAAACAACACTAAAATCATCAATTCACATCGGATTCAAGCCTAAGTTTCTTCAAAACTTCCGAAACACACATTCGATCAAAAATCCGACCAAAACACCTCCAAATGGCCTGAAATTTAACATGCACATCCAAAATCACCTAACAAAGCTTCTGCAACTCTTGGAATTCCATTCATACCTTCGGATCAAAATCTACATATCAACTAGAATTTGCCAAAATTCTAACTTCGCCAATTCAAGCCTAATTCTACACCGGACCTCCAAAATCAATTCCGATCACGCTCCTAAGTCACAAATCATCCCCCGAAGCTAACCGAATCACTAGAAATCACATCCGAACCCTCTAACTCAATAGTCAACTTTCGGTTGACTTTTCTAACTTAAGCTTTCCTTAAAGAGACTAAGTGTTTCATTTTCCATCAAAACCAAACCAATTTGACTCTAACTCGCCAAATGCCGATAATGAAACATGAAGAAGAAATAAATAAGGAAAACGGGGCGGTAATACTTGAGATGACGGGTCGGGTCGTCACATCCTCCCCAACTTAAACAAACGCTCATCCTCGAGCGTACCCAGAGTTGTACTAGAATCCAACCAGTAGCTAATGACCTGACCAAGCATATACACGGGTGATCTCACGTCACCCTATCTCATGTAGGTTCGATAACACAATATAGCTGAAATTTCACAATCCATCTAAACCATAAACCGTAGAACCACACTACACTTCTCGAAATCATACACAAGGTCAGGACCTCACATCTATACCCAGAATAAACCTGAACCAACTGTAATAACCCATACTTGCAACCTCAGGTGAGACCATATGATATACCACGCAATCCAAACACTCAAAATGATGGCCTCTATTCACAGCAATTGCCCACAATAACCAAATACCGATAGAAAACCCTTTTATCAGCTAAAGTCTTATTCCAACACTTTCATATACTGCCAACGGCAACTGAAACACGCAATAAACCGTAACCATCTCTCGGATCAACCATTCATGAAGCCACTTCCCTTGACTAATATCACAATAGATTTTCGGGTCAAACCTCGATATTATCTTTCTAACAAGCTAAAATCACACCTGTCCGCATTCATTAAAGACTCCAACGATCCCCTCGAATCCAACACACCACTCTGGTGATATGACACCTCAACACAGGCCTAAGCCACAACTTGCATAATATGCGTACCAATGAGAAACAGGCTGAACATACTCAAATCATGACAATTAACTCAAAAGAAAGAGCTGTACCACAACACAAAGCTGAGACCCCGTCTCACATCATAGAAATAGAGTACCTGAATCCTCCTCGAAAGGTCATAACTTCACGTGGCCTCGCCATAACGCGCGATCCCATCCAAACACTATTACACATGAAGCACCTCAAGTCACCATGCTCAAAATAGATAGCCACGCACAGATTGATGTCTGAAACCAAGCAATCCATCACACACACGGTGAAGCAAGTAATATACACCATCAATCCTGAAAGGACACAACCGATGCGCCATTCGCCGAGCAATTCCCAATACGGACTTTCCTCAAAAACCAGTAAGCAAGGCATACAAAGTAACATATGGAAAACTATTCTCAATATCACACTGTTGCGGCATGCAACCCGATCCAGATAATATACCTGTGGCGGCGTGCCACCCTATCCACACAAATATCTCACATAGGGAGATGCACATCGAGCCAAATTTGCTCATTATAACAAAATACCGAGTATCAATCGTAAGCATACTGAGTGCATAATGCTATCTACTTATAGCGTTGTAAGCTACAAAGCTCAACTTCCACTATGAATCTCGATAGCACCGCATTATATGGGCCCACAGTCCAAAAATCATGACGCCTCACAGCACAGAAAACAACTCACGGATCTCCCCAGATCACTAGTAGGTTCAATAACGATAGATTCAGCCTATCCCTCAACAATACAACTCAGGGCTAACCAAGCTAACTCAAGCTAAACACGTACCCAGATAGCCTACTAACGAGCTCATTATCAAGAAGCTTAAAGCTGCTCCTTCCACTACTATAACTCCTGTCGGAGTCGTACGATATGGTGCCCAGCACCAAATCAATATCGAAATCCACAACCTCGCCCGATAACATGCCCGGCCACAAGAGACACATCCGAAACGTCCTTTAACACCAGAACAGAACCAATGGTAGAAACCTCTGCATTGACATTCATCATGAAGACCCAATTAAGAAAAGCAATCCTTCCCAACCGTCCGCTGGTCTTTGGAACACAACCATTCTACTAGAACATAGTTCGATGCACTTCGCCACGCAATCTGTGGCATTTTTCGACATAACCCGTAGCATAATAGTCTAGAATAACCCAACACTGAGACAACCAGTTTACACCCCAATATCATATCCAGAATCTAATATACCAAACAAAGAAAGATCCACTCGGGCTTCCAAACCCCCCAATAGCCGCTAATGGTACCAATGCACACTATCCACAACCACTACCTAGCCTGAACATGAGAACTCCCAGTCTCCAGCTCCACATAGCACACAAATTACTATACCTGATCCCCAAATTCTGCAGTATAAATACATATTATACCTCGACTACCCAATCCTTCTTCGAAAGACATTCTAAAATTCTCTTGTGCCAACAAACACACTCAGATATCAACAGTCGATCTATCAAGAAAGCACCGCAATACTATCGTAGTATCACCAGTCTAATCACATTACCCTTCTTTTGAGACATATACTCTCGTCAAATCACTCATATTCAGCAGTATCATTTCCTTGATTTCCTGAGGCTACCCATTGCCTGAGAATTTGACGAACTTCTTTTCAGAATCGAACTGTAACTCACCTAGCCAACAATCTCCACCGATCCCATTTGGAAGAAAATCATTACGCATTCCATGCTTTTCATGCCCATAGAAGATATATACATCTCCAAACCTCGGTGAAACCTAACAAGAATTCTTCCCCAATTCTCTTTGCACAAGCTAAACTATCAAGACTGAATCCTCCTATCCAAACAAAGCTAAACAAGCTGTCAGAACTCAAGAGCTTTGCTGCAACATACCTGTACGAACTCGTTACCTCGAATACATACAAAGAATTAATCATATCCTTACCATACCGATTCGATCTACTATCAAGCTATTCCATCTATCTAATTTCTCTTTTTATTCATATCCCACTTGATATTTCTCCCTCGCTGTAGCATCATAATGCCTCAATCCAGGCTTACCACACGAGACTCGCACATAAGACCACACTGTCTAAGACCCATAGGCCACCGAATACTCTCTCAACTGTTCACAGAAATACCACCTTCCAAAATACTTTACTCTGAAGAACTTCCTACGAATTTGAATTCGTTGCCATTACCTTCCAGATACCGATGCATAGGATCCCATAATCGACATAAAATACCACAAGTCTTGATCTTTTCTAATGAAAACACAGTCCCTAGCCACATACACAACCTTAAGACACCTGATTATTACATGCCAAATCTTGAACACCATAAAACCATTCTCGAGTGTCATTTACTTCCTATTCACACTGCAATTTACTTGACTTAACGAACATAACCACTCGTGCCTTATTAGCACTCTGACACTGCAGAACATGATCTCATACCAATACAAATGACCATCTTCCTTCTCTGTACACTGAGCATTCTTTATCAACAACAGCTCAAGACATCCTATTATTTTCACACATTTACAAAGCACCATATAACCTTTGTAAAAATTTTGCTTCACTCGTGCCATCCTCGGCTCAATTTCTTCAAACATGACTTATCTGCAAGTATACCTCGAAACGGAACCAACATAGCACATTACCGTGCAATCAGCTAATCAACAGCAACCTCCTCAACTTGGCTCGAAGGCATCTATCAGGACACATTCAATAACCCAAAATACTTTTACTCTAATGATGCCGCAATATTATAGTGAGATTAAACTTAAATCAACTACTAGCTTATGAAAACACAGATCATCTGGTACTGAAATCCTCTACAAACCTAGCATTCATCCCCACATCAGCTGAGTCTACTCTCTTAAGCGACCCAAATTTTCAAATTACAACACGTACCTCTCAATTACACATGGATCTTCTAATACATAAGGATCATACCACTCAAGAACACTCCGCAGGAGATAACCCACCTGCTTCGCCTCAATTTAGTATTTTAGCACACCTTCCACCATCATACATATAACACAGTCAATTTAGTCTTCCTAAGTCTTCACTCACACCGCCACACGTATTGCACTTTACTTTCCAACTAAGAGATACGAAAATATTCTTCACGCGCCCATAACTCGGGGCTACACACAATCAGCACCTCGGTGCTCAAGCCATAGGTAAGGATCCGCCATCAAGTCCTCCAGACTGGCCCAACATCAAACTCACGGGGTCACATCTTGCCCCTTGATCGGGGAATCACAAGCCATCAAGGCACATACAATACTAAGCGCTCACGTGCGCATACAGACGTGTGGAAGGAATTTCAAGAGTTATATCTCAAGCTGAATTAAGTATGCACGATAAGAATTCCAAGCATGGGAAGTTTTTCCTAAAGGTTCTTCAGCCTCTCGAGGATAAATACAGAAGTCTCCGTACCGATCAGCGAGACTCTACTAAACCTGCTCATGACTCGTGAGACCTTGTAACCTAGGCTCTGATACCAACTTGTCACGACCCAATTTCCATACCCGGTCGTGATGGCGCCTCTTGTGAAGACAAGGCTAGCCAACTAACCCAAATCATTCTTTAACAATTAATAAACATAAATGAATAGAAAATACAACTTAATGGCATTAAAAACCGTTAACTACAACCCAACTCAACCCGACCGGGGTGTCACAAGTCACGAGCATCTAAAGAAGCCTGAACACAACTACAGAGTATGTAATTTACATGGATCAAATTTAAAATAAAAGAAAGGAAAATTAGGTGCCGCGGACGCTGGCGGTCACCTCACTCCGCACAATAGTGATTCCTTCAATCAGCTCAAAACCCACTACCGGGTAAACAATACCTGCAACTGCACGCGAGGTGCAAGGAGTAAAGTGAGTACTCCAACTCAGTGAGTAATAAGGGTAAATAATAAGTGAGCAGCAAGAAATCACGTAAGAGCACTCCATCATGCTATATAGAACAGTACAATATCTGAGAAAATAGTAAAACCGTGAAAATCCTTTATCAAATATCTGGCTCAGTTAAAAACCTCTTTTGAAAATATCCTTTTCCAACAGTCAAGCAAATGAATGCGCAATCTGATAGTGCGAGACCGCACACAAGTCAGCCCCTCAGGCACATCACTCCATTAACAAATAACACCAGGGTATCTGGTAAACAGTGCACGAAATAACATGGATGCCAATGATATGAGAGTGCCTCATGTCATGCCACATAGTACAAATAGGAACCAATGCATGAATGCAATGCAATGCACATGACCTCTGCAACGCGCAGCCCGATCCATTTGGGTACCCGCGCTCACTGTGGGGGTTCAGACTCCGGAGGGGCTCCTACAACCCAACTGCAATATCAATATCACACCGCTGCGGCGTGCAGCCCGATCCATCCTCAGTCCAGAAATGCGCATATAACAGTGCTGCGGCATGCAGACCGATCCATACTCAGTCTAGAAATGTACATAAGCCCCTTGTGCAATAGCAAAATGGCAGTTCTCAGCTCAAAACGTCAGTAAAATATCATTTAAGTTTTCAAATCTTAAAAAGATGGCTGAGTTTGCAAAACAGTATTTAAAACCTTGGACCGAGATCAAATAATATGCAAAGTAATGCAAAAATAGTGATATCAATCCCTAAAGGATTCAAATAATCGGCACGAAGCCCAAAATATGGCAATCAGCCCAAATCACGATAGCATCAAGTAGGTTTCAGTCAATCACATAGTAAAATCAACAATCGAGGTGGACCAAGTCATAATCCCCAACGGTGCTCTACCCCACGCTCGTACCTGGCGTGCAAGTCACCACAGTACAGCACTATGATATGCAAATCTGGGGTTTCAAACCCTCAGGATATCATTTACAAGTATTACTCACCTCGAACCGGTGAAATCTCTAGCTCGCGATGGCTTTTCCCCTCGAATCAGCCTCCACACACGTCGAATCTATCCAAAATCAGAGCGAATACATCACACTATGCTAAAGGAACAATACCCAATCGAAAACAATCAAAATATAGCAGAAATCTCGAAACTAGCAAAACCCGAGCCCTGGGCCCACTTCTCAAAAAATTATAAAACTCACATTACCGGATTCCTCATCTTGCCACGAGTCCGTGCATATCAAATTCACCAAAATCGGAGTTCAAATGTCCTTTCAAATCCCAAATTTTCATTTCAAAACCCAAGGCCTAGTTCCTCAAATGTTCACCCAATTTTCCAAGAATTAAAAGTTGATTCTTCAATAAAATAGCGTTTCTAGGTCACGAGACTTACCTCCAATCAATTCTCGTGAAAACCTTCTTCAATTTCTACCAAAAAGCTCTTGAGGTGGTTCAAAAATGGAGGAAATGACAAATGGGTCGCGGATGAAATATCATTAATAAACCCTTCTGATGCCCAATTTTCCTTCAATGCGAACGCGAGGGACCTCTCGCGTTCGCAATGAACAAAAATTCCCACTAACCAATTAAATCTACGCAAACGCGTACCACCAGACGCGAACGCGATGCACCAGGACATCCTCTTACGCGAACGCGACTTCCCCATCGCGAACGCGATGAACAAACTAGGCTGGGCCCCCAGGCCCTCTTACGTAAACGTGAGGCCTCTATCGCAAACGCGATGGCCCAGAACTATAACTCTTCACGAACGCGAAGACTATTACACGAACGCAAAGGCCAAAAGTGGCCTGCAACAGCTGTTGCAATTCTGCAATAAATCCTAAGTCCAAACTTCCCGTTTGACCATCCGAAATCACCCCGAGGCCCCCGGGACCTCAACCAAATGCACCAACATATCCCAAAACATCATACGAACTTATTCCAATCATCAAAACACGTCAAACAACACAAAAATCATCAATTCACCACGGATTCAAGCCTAAGTTTCTTCAAAAGTTCCGAAACACACATTCCATCAAAAACCCAACCAAAACACCTCCAAATGGCCTGAAATTTTACATGTACATCGAAAATAACCTAACGGAGCTACTGCAACTCTCGAAATTCCATTCTGACCCTCGGATCAAAATCTTAGCTATCAATCGGAATTCGCCAAAATTCTAACTTTGCCAATTCACGCTTAATTCTACACCGGACCTCCAAAATCAATTCCGATCATACTCCTAAGTCACAAATCATCCCCCGAAGCTAACCAAATCATCGGAAATCACATCCAAGCCCTCTAACTAAATAGTCAACTTTCGGTTGACTTTTTCAACTTAAGCTTTCCTTAAAGAGACTAAGTGTCTCATTTTTCACCAAACCAAACCAATTCGACTCTAACTCACCAAATGCCGATAATGAAACATGAAGAAGAAATAAATGAGGAAAATAGGGCGGTAATACTTGAGACGACGGGTCGGGTCGTCACAGCTTGCCGGAGCAAAGCCGGAGATGGCCATAAAACTTGAATCAACAAGGTCTGGAAGAAGCTTCTTCGTGGTTAGACCATGAAATCTCAACAACCAAGCGTGGATGAACCATGGAAGGCTGGTGGGTGGTGAAAAGGCCATGGAGTCAGGCTAGGAGGTGGATGGAGAAGGTGAGTAAAACTCATCGGAGCGGAGGGGAAGGGGGAAGGTTCTAGAGAGAACTATTGATAGAGAGATAGAGACGAGTGAGGAAATGGGAGGGGTCTTGGGGGGTCATTTGGTTTAATTTGGTGCGGATCTAGACCGTTGATGAAAATTGATCAACGACCAAGATTTAATCCGAGTTGGGTCGGGTAGATTTAGGATTGGGCTTGGGTCTTTGGGTTGGTTTCGAGTTTAATTAGGCTAAATTAGAAGGCCAATTCTGGCTATAAGTTAAATAGCCCTTTTCCCTTTTAATTTATAAAAATAGTAAATAAATTTCTGAAAACTAATTGAAAGCACTAAATATGATCTATGATATATAATTATCATTTTAAAAATATAAAATATGAGACGAATTTAAGCCTAAAAATGGCTAATATTGCAATTATGCAATTTTATCCTTAAAATACTAAAATAAATTTGTAAAAAATGTGTAGAAATTATCTTAGCTATATTTTAGTATAAATATGAGAATTCAATAAATTAATCACCAAAAATAATAATTTTGGTGACAATTATTGGGTTTTCCATGATAAAATATGGTTGTAAATTGATTAAAAAATCTTTGAAAAATTAAGAAAAAATAATGCAACCTTGGAATATACTTATATATGCATATATAGGCTATTTTGAAGGTATTTTGCATATTTAAAGATACATGAAAAAATTGAGTATCAACAGCTGGCCCTCTTTGCCCGGGAAGGATGAAAGAGTTGTCGGGTAAAGATATGATGGCCGATTTTGATCGGATGAAACGACTTGAAGAGATTTGGCTGTGCTCTAGTTTTTGAGCTGCCTACATATCCCCGGTCTTACAGGAATCAGGACATATGTATTTCGGGATCCCTCGGCGGAGTATGCCGATGGAGACCTTTCAAGAACGGATGCAATATTCAGGTTGGGATGAATAGTTAAGGTCTAATAGGGCTGCGGGAACTGGAGCGGGATCACTCCTACTGAGATAGTCGTTGCTCGCTGATTTACCTGCAAATAAGAAAATACGGGCATATATTATGCGTAAATTTAAACATGATGCAAGTTCCTGTCGGACCATGAATGATGTCTTTGGATGGTTAGGATGACGTTATCAGACCATGATGTCTAGGGCCATGAAGCGTTGAATAAAGGATTCATAGGCCATGAAATAATGCTCTCGGGCTATGAGAATGATGCCTCCGAACCATGATGCCTTTGAATAATGATATGCAAATGATTAAATGGATCTTCAGGCCATGACATGGCATTCTCGGGCTATGAGAATGATGCCTCCAAACAATGATTCCTTCAGATAATTTCACACCTTTTAGACCATGAAATGCAATAGGTGGCGATCTTTTAGACCATGAAATGCAATAGGTGGCGATCTTTCAGCCATGCAGGCGTAAATAAAGTGGCAATCTTTCAGCCATGCAAGCGTAAATAAGGTGATGATCTTTCAGCCATGCAAGCGTAAATAATGTGGCGGTCTTTTAGCCATGCAAGCGTAAATAAAGTGGCGATCATTTAGCCATGCAAGCATAAATAAAGTGGCGATCTTTCAGCCATGCAATGCAGATGGAGACAATGTTTAGTCTCGGAAGGCAGAATAGTAGACATATGCAATGCAAAAAATATAGATGGAGACAATGTTTAGTCTCGGAAGGCAGAATGGTAGCCTTATGCAATGCAGGATATGCAGATCGAGACAAAATTTAATCTCTGAAGGCACACTACAACATTATGGATCTTTAGCTACATATTCTTAGCTACGAATTAAAAAAATGTGTCTATTATCGAGTGTTAGCCACAAAAACTATAATTTGGTAGCTATTCACGATTTCGTAAAATTTCTTAACTATACGAATTAAACTGACAAAGCTAATTTCTCATTTTTTCTATATTTTATAACTATCGTGGCAATAGCTGCCAAAATAGCTACAACCTTATTGCTACGCCAAAAATTTGTAGCTACGTCATGCAACTACCTCGACAACTCCTGAAAGCTCTGGAAGCAGCAAATAGCTCGACTAAGCTCCCGGAACACCTGAATCTGCACACATGGTGCAGGGAGTAAAGTAAGTACTTCCAACTCAGTGGTAATAGACATATATAATGGCTGACAATAAGAAATCCCGAAATATAACAATGCAAAGCTATAACCAATAATTCTACACATTTAACGGTGGAACAACATCAGGTAATAACAGGTAAAACAGATATACATCGATGCATGAATGCAATGCAATGCACATGACCGCTGCGGCGCGCAGCCCGATCCATTTGGGTACCCGCGCTCACTGTGGGGTTCAGACTCCGGAGGGGCTCCTACAGCCCAAGCGTAATATCATTGTAGCATTCAATGCGGCGTGCAGCCCGATCCACACTCAGTCCAGATATATGCATGTAAGACACACAGGCACAGTCAAGTTTATCATTTTCAGTTCCATTTATTAGGAATTATAGATTAAGTGTTTAAAGCTTTAGAAATTTACTACTCATTTCGAGACAGTGTTTAACTCAGGATTGATATCATGAAAACGTGCTAAGTATCATGAAAATAGTGATAATGATCCCTGAGGGATCCAGATAATCGGCATACAGCCCAAATATACTCATAACCATCCAAGTAGGAGGTTTACCAACCAATTTCTAGCCAATGGCATAGTATGAACATCACTCGGGCAGACTAAGCCATAGTCCCCAATCAAAAACGACCCCGCACTCGCCGTAGAGTGCGTGTTTCTCCTCAATATAGCATCACAGTGTGATATACCGGGGTTTCAAATCCTTGGGTCATCATCTACATATATTACTCACCTCAAACCGGCCACAAGACTGGTCCGCTATGCCTTTTCCTCTCGAATCCACCTCCTCGCGCGTCAAATCTGGCCAAAACCACAATGAATACATTACAATAGGCTAAAGAAACATAACCCAATCAAAAGAACTTGAAAAACAACAAAAATCTCGAAGTTGGCAAAACCCGAGCCCCGGGCCCACTTCTTGAAAAATTATGAAATTTGCATCAACGGATTCCTCGTCTCACCACGAGTCTGTACATATAAAATTCATCAAAATCGGAGTCCTAATGCTCCTTCAAATCCCAATTTCTCATTTAAAACCCCAAGCCCTAGTTCTTAAATTTTTCACCCAATTTTCCAACAATCAAAGGTAGATTCTTCAATAAAATAGCGTTTCTAGGTCACGAGACTTACCTCCAGTCGATTCCCGTCAAAACTCTCTTCAATTTCTACCCAAAAGCTTTTGAGGTGGTTCAAAAATGGAGGAAATATCAAATGGGTCGCGGATGAAATAATATAAAAACCCCTCTGGACGCCCAGTTTTCCTTCTATGTGAACACGAGACCCCCCCTCGCGTTCGCGATGCACAAGATAGCCTCTGACCTTTTTAACCCTATGCGAACGCGATCCTTTAACTGCCGATACTATGCGAACGCGATACACCCGACGCGAACGCGATGCACTAGGGCCTTCTCTTATGCTAACGCGACACCCTCATCGCGAACGCACTGAACAAACTAGGCAGGGCCCCCAGGCCTTTCTACACGAACACGAGGCCACTACCACAAACGCGATGACCCAGAACCTACCACTATGGAACGCGAAGGCCAAAAGTGGCCTGCAACAGCTGCTGCAATTCTGCAATAAATCCTAAGTCCAAACTTCCCGTTTGACCATCCGAAATCACCCCGAGGCCCCCGAGACCTCAACCAAATGCACCAACATATCCCAAAACATCATACAAACTTATTCCAATCATCAAAACACGTCAAACAACACTAAAATCATCAATTCACCACGGATTCAAGCCTAATTTTCTTTAAAACTTCCGAAACACACGTTTGATCAAAAACCAGATCAAAACACCTCCAAATGACCTGAAATTTTACCCGCACATCCAAAATCACCTAACGAAGCTACTGCAACTCTCGGAATTCCATTCCGACCCCCGGATCAAAATCTCACCTATCAACCGAAATTCGCCAAAATACTAACTTCGCCAATTCAAGCCTAATTCTACACCGGACCTCCAAATTCGATTCCGATCGCACTCCTAAGTCACAAATCATCCCTCGAAGCTAATCGAATCGGAATTCACATCCGAGCCCTCTAACTATATAGTCAACTTCCGGTTGACTTTTCCATAACAAGCTTCCTTCTAAGAGACTAAGTGTCTCATTTGCAACTAAAACCAATTCAATTCTACCCGATCACCTCAAGTACCAATAATGAAGCATAGAGAAACATAATATGGGGAAACGTAGCGGTAACTCACATGACGATGGGCCAGGTCATCACATCCTCCCCAACTAAAACAAACGCTTGTCCTCGAGCGGGTCAAGAAACATACCTGAAGTCTCAAACAAGTGAGGATATCTGCTCCGCATCTCCCGCTCAATGTCCCAAGTAGCCTCCTCCACGGGCCGACCTCTCCACTGCACCTTCACCGAAGCTATATCCTTTGACCTCAATCTCCGAACCTGACGACCCAAAATAGCCACTGGCTCCACATCATAGGTCAAATCATCATCCAACTGAATTGTACTGAAGTCCAACACATGAGATGGGTCCCCAACATACTTCCAGAGCATAGATTCATGAAATACCAGATGAACTCCCGATAGGCTGGGTGGCAAAGCAAGCATATAGGCCACCTCCCCAATCCTCCTAAGTATCTCAAAAGGGCCAATGAACCGCAGACTCAACTTCTCTTTCTTTCCAAATCTCATAACGCCCTTCATAGGCAAAACCTTCAACAAGACCTTCTTGCCTACCATATACGATACATCTCGAACCTTCCGGTCTGCATAACTCTTCTGACGTGACTGAGCTGTATGAGTCTCTCCTGGATCACTTTCACCTTATCTAAGGCATCCCGGAACAACTCTGTCCCCAACAACCAAGCCTTATCAGGCTCAAACCAACCAACCGGAGATCTACACTGTCGCCCATATAAGGCCTCATACGGTGCCATTTAAATGCTGGACTGATAGGTGTTGTTGTAAGCAAACTCTGCAAGTGGCAAGAAATCAGCCCAAGAACCTCCAAAGTCAATAACACAGGCACGCAACATGTCCTCCAATATCTGAATGGTACACTCGGACTGCCTATCCGTCTGCGGATGAAACGCTGTGCTCAGCTCTACCTGTGTACCCAACTCTCGCTGAAAAGTCCTCCAAAACTGAGAAGTAAACTGAGTACCCCTATCTGATATGATGGAAACAGGGACCCCATGCAACCGTACAATCTCCCGGATGAAAATCTGTGCTAACCGCTCCGAAAAATAGGTGGTACACACCGGAATGAAGTGCGCGGACTTGGTCTCCTCACTGTCCGAGGGAGACCACTCACAAAATCCATAGTAATCATCTCCCACTTCCACTCGGAATATCTATGCGCTGTAGCACACCACCGGGCCTCTGATGCTCATACTTGACCTGCTGACAGTTGAGGCACCGAGCTACATAGCTCACAATATCCTTCTTCATTCTCCTCCAACAGTAATGCTGTCTTAAATCTTGATACATCTTCGCGGCACCTGGATGAATAGAATACCGCGAGCTGTGGTCCTCCTGCAATATTAACTCTCGAAGCCCATCCACATTGGCCACGCAAATACGGCCCTACATCCTCAACACACCATCACTATCAATAGTCACATCCCTGGCATCATCATGCTGAACTCTGTTATTAAGGACAAGCAAATGTGGATCATCATACTGGCGCTCTCTAATGCGGTCATACAAGGAAGACCGAGATACTACACAAGCCAACACCCGACCAGGCTCTAAAATATCTAGCCTCACCATTCGATTGGCCAAAGCCTGGACATCAACTGCAAAGGGCCTCTGCCCAACTGGAATGTACGCAAAGCTACCCATACTCACCGGCTTTCGGCTCAAAGCATCAGCCACTACATTGGCCTTCCCCGGATGATACAAAATGGTAATGTCATAATCCTTGAGCAACTCAAGCCACCTCCGCTGCCTCAAATTAAGATCCTTCTGTTTGAACAAATGCTGAAGGCTGCGATGATCAGTATATACCTCACAAGATACGCCATATAGGTAGTGCCTCCAAATCTTCAAAGCATGAACTATAGCAGCCAACTCCAAATCATGTACGGGGTAGTTCTTCTGATGAGGCTTCAACTGACGAGAAGCATATACAATAACTCTACCCTCCTGCATCAACACGCATCCGATCCCAACTCTCGAAGCATCGCAATACACCATGTAATAACCTGAAGCTGATGGCAATACTAATACTGGAGCTGTGGTCAAAGCTGTTTTGAGCTTCTGAAAGCTCTCCTCGCACTCATCTGACCACACAAATGGAGCATTCTTCTGTGTCAACTTGGTCAAGGACGAAGCAATAGATGAAAAACCTTGGACGAACCGTCGATAATACCTTACCAAACCGAGGAAACTCCGAATCTCTATGGCTGAGGACGGTCTAGGCCAACTCCGCACCACCTCTATCTTCTTTGGATCAACTTGAATACCATCGCTAGACACCACGTGTCCCAGAAAAGCCACAGATCCAAGCCAGAACTCACACTTGGAGAACTTTGCATAAAGTTTCTCCTCCCTCAGTCTATGTAATACCACTCTCAAATGCTGAGCATGCTCCTCCTGGATACGCGAGTACACCAGGATATCATCAATAAAAACAATCACAAATGAATCCAGATACGGCCGAAACACACTATTCATTAGATGCATGAACGCGGCTGTGGTATTAGTCAGCCCAAAAGACATAACTAGAAAATCATAATGCCCATATCTCATCCTGAAAGCTGTCTTCATAATGTCTGAATCCCTAATCTTCAACTGGTGATAGCCTGAATAGAGATCAATCTTAGAGAATACCTTTTCCCCCTGAAGCTGGTCAAACAAATCATTAATGCGTGGTAGTGGATACATTCTCATCGTGCCATCCTTCTTCTTCACAAATAAGACCGGTGCACCCCACGGTGATACACTCGAACGAATGAACCCCTTATCTAGGAGTTCCTGAAGCTTCTCCTTCAATTCCTTTAACTCAGCTGGTGCCATACGATAGGTAGGAATAGAGATAGGCTGAGTGCTCGGTACCAGATCAATACCGAAATCAATGTCCCTATCCGGCGGCATACCCGGCAGGTCTGCTGGAAACACATATGGGAAATCCCTTACCACGGGCACAAAATCAAGACTAGGAGTCTCAGCCCCAACATCTCTCACAAAAGCCAAGTATGATAAACATCCTTTCCCAACCATCTGCTGGGCCTTTAGGAAAGAGATCACCCTGCTGGGAACATAATCGGTCGAACCTCGCCACTCAATCATTGGAACACCCAGAATAGCCAACGTAACTGTCTTGGCATGATAGTCCAGAATAGCATGGTACGGAGATAGCTAATCCATACCCAGAATCACATCAAAATCTACCATGCCCAACAATAGCAAATCAACTCGGGTCTCCAGACCCCCAATAGTCACCAGACAAGATCGATATACATGATCTACAATAATGGTATCACCCACCGGGGTAGATACATGCATAGGCAAGGAAAGACAACCACGGGTCGTACCCAGATGATGGGCAAAATATGAAGACATATAAGAGTATGTAGACCCGGGATCAAATAAAATAGAAGCATTCATGTGGCAGACTGAGATAATACCTGTGATAACAGCATCAGATGCAATGTCATTCCTCCTGTCCGGGATAGCATAGAACCGAGCCTGACCACCATTAGATCGATATCCACCCCTAGGGCAGCCCCTAGCTGTCTGACCCCCACCCCTACCTGACTGGGATGGTACTGAAGTAGATGGAGTAGAAGAGGCGGCTGATCCCTCTACTGAGACCGACCACCACGAAGCCGAGGACACTGTCTCCTCATGTGGCCAAACTCGCCGCACTCATAGAAACTACCCGGTGCTAGAGAAGGGGACTGAAGGGAACCCCTCGCTGGAGATGAACCCTGGGCTGAAGAGGCAGGAGTAGAACTTTAGGCTGGAAGGGCACTAAGTGAAGACTGGCCCTGCTGAACTCCCTGATAACCACGGCTTGAAGAAGCCCTACTGTACTCTGGGCGACCTGACTGAGGAGGTCTGAAGGAACGACCTCTGCCATGCTGGAACTGGCCCCTAGACGGAGCACCACTGAAGCTACCTGAACCTCGAAGCCTCTTGGCCTCCCTCTCCTCACGCTCCCGACGGCGATCTGTCTCAATCTATCGAGCCATGTCAACTACCTCCTCAAACGAAGCGGCTACAAGCCTCTCTCTAGTCATCATATTGTGAATCGGATAGTTGAGGCCATCCACAAACCTCCTAATCCTCTCCCGATCGGTCGGTATCATCCAAGTAGCATGCCGAGCGAACTGCGTAAACCTCAACTCATACTGGGTCACAGTCATGTCACCCTAAATCAACTACTCAAACTGACGACGCAGCTCCTCCCTGCGAGACTGCGGCACATACTTCTCTAGAAAGAGTGTAGAGAACTGCTGCCAAGTAAGGGGCACTGCACCATCAGGCCTACGCCTCTCAAACTCCTCCCACCATGTAAATGCAGCCCCTAAGAACTAGAAGGTAGTAAAATCCACTCCACTCGACTCCAAAATCCCTGCAGTGCAAAACATATGCCGACACTTTTCTAGAAATCCCTGGGCATCCTTGCCCTCAGTACCACTGAACGTCGGAGGCTGGAGCTTTCCAAACCTCTCTAGTCAACGCTTCTTGTTGTTTGGCATCACTGGAACCACATAATTTGGAGCTGGTGCGACTGGCACAACTTGAGCAACCGGTGCAACTGGCTGAGCTGGGGCTGCTCCTGGTGTCTGTAATCCCTGAACAACCTGCTCGGGTATGCGAGCTGCGGGGGTCTGATGACCACCCCCAGTCTGAGAAGTAGCTGCGGCAGTTGTGGCTAAGACTGCCTGAGCCAAACCAGTGCAGACAGATAAGATCTGAGCTAAAGCTTCCTGAAGACCAGGAATCAAAATGGGCACTGCCGGTGCATAAACAGGTGCTGCTGGAGCATCTACAACTGGAGGCTGGTCCTGAACCGCGGCAGCTGGTAGATCTGCAGGTGCTGCCCTCGCTGGTCTGCCTCGACCACGACCATGCCCACGGCCTCTAGCGGGTGTTAATGGTGGTCGTCCGTCACGTTCGGTATCATGGGTTCTCGCCATCTGCGGGAGAATAGAATACAAAAAATTAGTTCTCGGAACAACAAAGCCGCACGACCAGAGTTCAAGAATATGAAGTGTTTCCTAAAGGTTCTGCAGCCTCTCGAGGATAAATGCAGACGTCTCCGTACCAATCCACGAGACTCTACTAAACCGGCTCATGACTCATGAGGCCTAGTAACCTAGGCTCTGATACCAACTTGTCACGACCCCAATCCCGATCGTGATGGCGCCCAACACAAAAGCCCGACCATTTAACACTCTCAATCTGAGCATGAAGCTCAATACCAGTTAATTAACTATTTATAATAGATAACAAGGCTTAGTGATTCAACTGATAGATAGGAACAATACTGAGAATCATGATAACACCAATAAAACTCCTAAAGACCTGGGGTCATGAGTCTAGAGCCTCTAATAACACAGAGTAATAAACCCTCAGTAATACTGATGTTCTAAAATGCAGAAAAATAAAAGGGATAGGGGAGGAGCCGGGTCCTGCAGACGTCAGGCAGCTACCTCGACAACTTCTGAAAGCTCTGGAAGCAGCAAATAGCTCGACTAAGCTCCCGGAACACCTGAATCTGCACACATGGTGCAGTGAGTAAAGTGAGTACTTCCAACTCAGTGGTAATAGACATATATAATGGCTGACAGTAAGAAACCCTAAAATATAACAATGCAAAGCTATAACCAATAATACTACACATTTAACGGTGGAACAACATCAGGTAATAACAGGTAAAACAGATAGACATCGATGCATGAATGCAATGCAATGCACATGACCGCTGCGATACGCAGCCCGATCCATTTGGGTACCCGCGCTCATTGTGGGGGTTCAGACTTCGGAGGGGCTCCTACAACCCAATCGCAATATCATCGTAGCATTCGCTGTGGCTGCAACCCGATCCATACTCGGTCCATATATATGCATGTAAGCCACACAGGCACATTCAAGTTTATCATTTTCAGTTCCATTTATTAGGAATTATAGATTAAGTGTTTAAAACTTTTAGAATTTTACTATTCATTTCGAGACAGTGTTTAACTCAGGACTGATATCATGAAAACATGCTAAGCATCATGGAAAAAGTGATCATGATCCCTAAGGGATCCAGATAATCGGCATACATCCCAAATATACTCATAACCATCCAAGTAGGAGGTTTACCAACAAATTTCTAGCCAATGACATAGTATGAACATCATTCGGGCGGACTAAGCCATAGTCCCCAATCACAAACAACCCCGCACTTGCCGTAGAGTGTGTGTCTCGCCTCAATGTAGTGTCACAGTGTGATATACCGGGGTTTCAAACCCTCAGGTCATCATCTACATCTATTACTCACCTCAAATCGGCCACAAAACTAGTCCGCTATGCCTTTTCCTCTCGAATCCACCTCCTCGCGCGTCGAATCTGGCCAAAACCACAACGAATACATTACAATAGGCTAAAGAAACATAACCCAATCAAAAGAACTCGAAAAACACCAAAAATCTCGAAGTTGGCAAAACCCGAGCCCCGGGCCCAGTTTTTGAAAAATTACAAAATTTGCATCACCGGATTCCTCGTCTCGCCACGAGTCCGTACATACAAAATTCAACAAAATCGGATTCCCAATGCTCCTTCAAATCCCAATTTCTTATTTAAAAACCCAAGCCCTAGTTCTAAAAATTTTCACCCAATTTTCCAACAATCAAAGGTAGATTATTCAATAAAATAGCGTTTTTAGGTCAAGAGACTTACCTCCAGTCGATTCCTGTCAAAACTCTCTTCAATTTCTACCCAAAATCTCTTGAAGTGGTTCAAAAATGGAGGAAATATCAAATGGGTCGCGGATGAAATAATATAAAAACCCCTCTGGACGCCCAGTATTCCTTCTATGCGAAAGTGAGACCCCCCTCGCATTCGCGATGCACAAGATAGTCTCTGACCTGTTTAACCTTATGCGAACGCGGTACCCCAAACGCGAACGCGATGCACAAGGGCCTTCTCTTACGCGAACGCGACTCCCTCATAGCGAACGCACTGAACAAACTAGGCAGGGCCCCCAGGCCCTTCTACGCGAACGCGAGGCCACTACCACGAACGGGATGACCCATAACCTACCACTATGCGAACGCGAAGGCCCCTCCGCGAACGCGATGGCCAAAAGTGGCCTGCAACAGCTGCTGCAATTCTGAGGCCCTGAGGCCCGTTTGACCATCCGTTTGACCATCCGAAATCACCCTAAGGCCCCCGGGACCTCAACCAAATGCACCAACATATCCCAAAACATCATACGAACTTATTCCAAACATCAAAACATGTCAAACAACACTAAAATAATTAATTTACCACGGATTCAAGCCTAAGTTTCTTTAAAACTTCCGAAACACATGTTCGATCAAAAACCCGACCAAAACACCTCCAAATGACGTGAAATTTTACCCGCACATCTAAAGTCACCTAACGGAGCTACTTCAACTCTCGGAATTCTATTCTGACCCCCGGATCAAAATCTCACGTATCAACCGAAATTCGCCAAAATACTAACTTCGCCAATTCAAGCCTAATTCTACACCGGACCTCCAAATTCGATTATGATCGCACTCCTATGTCACAAATCATCCCCCGAAGCTAACCGAACCACCAGAATTCACATCCGAGCCCTCTAACTATATAGTCAACTTCCGGTTGACTTTTCCAAAACAAGCTTCCTTCTAAGAGACTAAGTGTCTCATTTCCAACTAAAACCAATTCAATTCTACCCGATCACCTCAAGTACCGATAATGAAGCATAGAGAAACATAATATGGGGAAACGAGGCGGTAACTCACGTGACGATGGGCCGGGTCGTCACAATCGAGTACTTTGAGAATAGTTATTTTACTTAAATATGTTATACCGAAATAATACCTTTTAATGTAATTTGTTGTATTCATCAGTTCAATTTGATCCAAATTTGCAAGAGCTTAATGTCTTAATTACTTGTAAGTTTCACATGTAATTAAAATAAATAAGGTAGTCGTATGTAATTATTATCGATTAACTATTATATCAATTTACTCATAAGATAATTAAAATAAATAGGGAGATCATCTCTAGTTAGCATTGGTTAACTCCTATATCGAATTTAAATAAAACTTCACCTTTAAATCGAATTTATCCCGGTGAATTCATGTATTGATAATCTGGTGAAAGATGCCTTTTTGAGGTCCCCCTTCTATGTTATATGTGTACCCCATTTTTCTCTGTCACTGATCTCTTTTTATATATCTTTTAACCGTAGGAATTATCTTGGAGAGAAAGAAGTGGACTCCATTAATATGAGTTAGAATCTCATGAAATTTTAATGATGATTTATTATTTATGTCAAATCTATTTTTGTATTTTTAAAAAGTAAAACTAATTAAATAAAATATCAACTAAAGAAAATATTTTTTGTAGTTTTTATTTTTTAAGATTAAATAAAGTAAAAGGGATCTTTATTGATCATTCTCCGTTTGAGAATTTTGGTGAAAGGGAATATTATTATTAATATTAGAGACTTAGATATATAATATATCGGTAGTAGTGTTGCCTGTGCAATTGTGCTTAAAGAAACATGTGCTCAAACTTGTTTTCTCATTAGTCTAATAGTTTTAAATGTAAAGCCATGATGAATTTCAGTTAGTGCTCTAAGCAACTTGAGTTTGATAAATTGCATCTTGAGTTTTTACTTAATTATAAATTATTGGCTACTCACACAGATCATCTGTGAAGGGGTGCTGTAGATAATTAGCAGGTTTTAAGGTTCTACTTAATCATAAATCATTGGTTACTCACAGAACTACCATTTACATTTATACTTATTATGCAAAATATATTGATGTCTTACAAATACTTGTTTATAATCAGGCATGGGTAGAAATGGTCCTCGAAAAAGAAATAATACATTAACTGATGATCATGTGATTGAACCTTCGAAAGGTTCTATGACAGCATCTGTGGAAGATTTTTCCACACATCATGCAGAAGAAATCGTTTATTCAGGTAATTGCAATAAAGCTTTTATAAAATATTAAATTATTTGTTCATTCCTTTGCAATTAGATAATATTTTTTTCGTATTTAATTATCTAGCTAACCTATATTATGAACATTCTAGGAAACATGAACATGACAAGAGAGTTGGAATTCAGCTTCCATTATGGTGGCCATTTTATATTTTCTCCTTCTAGAAAATATGTAAGTGGGCAGTTATTGAAAGCAAGCATTGATATTGATTTCATAGAAAAGAAGCAAATGAGTGTGTGGAAAAAGTTAAAAGGAAAGCTATTGAACAAGTCGAAGAAGTTAAAAGGGAAGCTAATGAAAAAGTTGAAGAAATCAAGAAAGAAAATGATAAAAAAACTAGAAGAAATAGAAAAACGATGGGAAAAGAAATTTCAAATAATGCTTGCAGCTCAAAATCAATAGCCAAATAATGCAAATAAGATCGTAAATAACTTATTATACTACTCACTAATATCTTTTTACATTATCCTTACAAAAAATTATTCTTATTAACAAGTAACTTTTTTTTTTTTGTGGAAAATACTTTGTTGTACTATTTTCTTATATATTTTTTTAATTTTTGTTGTAGGTTGTGGAGTAATGATGGAAGTATCAAGATTGAAGAGGACATGAATAATTATTATATCTTTTGTTAAAGCAAATTGATATGTTTGAGTAATATAATATTCCACTATTTTGAATGATATTGTTGGACCATTTATTATATTTTTTAATATTGCATTTATCACGAACCAAGCTACATATTTTTATTTTTCGTAGCAAATAGAAAAGATATTTTGCTATAATAAGATTTATTTCATGGCTAAAATATAAATTTTTAGCTACAATAAGAAAATATTTGTGGCAAATACTTCAATTCATTGCTATGAAATTTTTATCCATAGTTGAATGCAAGTACTATTGCTACGGAACTAAACTTTAAAGTTCTGTGGCAAACCAATTAAGTATTTTGCTACAATACAACACTTTATAGCTACAAAATAAAGATAGCTACAAATTTTATTTGTCGTGGCAAAAAATTAAAAATACTGCTATAATCGTCTTTCCCGTGGAAAGAGTATATTAACATCACAACTACAACATATAAAAATTCTATAGCAATAAGTATTAGTCTACGACTTTTCACCCATTCTGCATCGTCGAGCTCAGCTTCTTGTATGATTCTTAAGGAAGGAATTTCTACTTCAGCGGGAATGACGACTTTTGTACCATAAACCAGCATATAGGGGGTTTCCCCAGTTGATATGCGGATAGTGGTGCGATACCCCAACAGGGAAAATGATAGCTTTTCGTGCCATTGCTTATATTTTTCTATCATTTTCCTCAACATCTTCTTGATGTTCTTGTTGGCGACTTCTACGGATCCATCCATCCGAGGCCTGTAGGCTGTGGAATTCTTGTGTTTGATCTTGAAGGTTTCACACATGGCTTTCATTAAGCCACTGTTGAGGTTGGAGCCATTATCAGTAATGATTGACTCAGGAATCCCGAACCGACAGATGATATGGTCACGGACAAAGTCTGCCACGACTTTCTTAGTTACTGCTCTGTAAGATGCTGGTTCGACTCATTTAGTAAAATAGTAGATTGCTACTAGGATGAACCTGTTGTCGTTGGAAGCGGCTGGATCGATCGGTCCAATAACATCCATTCACCAAGCGGCGAACGACCATGGTAATCTTGTTGCATTAAGCTTATTTGGAGGTACCTTTATCATGTCTGCATATATCTGGCGGCGGTAGCATTTTCGGACATACTGGATGCAGTCTGTTTCCATAGTCATCCAAAAGTAACCAGCTCAGAGTAACTTCTTGGCTAAGACAAAACTATTCATATGTGGACCGCAAGTCCCAGCATAGATTTCTTCTACCAGCTTAGATGCTTCCCTTGCGTCGACACACCTTAATAGTCCCAAATTAGGAGTCCTCTTATATAGAATTCCTCTACTGTGGAAGAAATTGTTGGACAACCTCCAAAGGGTGCACTTTTGGATAGGGCCTGCAAGCTCTGGGTATTCTCCATTTGCTAAATATCCCTTGATATCATGAAACCAAGGCTTTCCGTCCGCCTCTTCTTCAACGTAGGCACAATAAGCTAGTTGATCATAGATCTTTACTGGAATGAGATCAATGAAGTTTTTATCCAGATGTTGTATCATGGATGACAGGGTAGCCAATGCATCGGCGAACTCATTCTGGATTCTAGGAATATGCCAGAATTCTGTCTTTGAGAACCTCTTTCTCAATTCCTGCTCGTGATGCAGATACGGGAGTATCTTAGAGTTCTAGGTTGCCAATGCTTCTTGGACCTGATGTATAAGCAAATCAAAATCTCCGATTACTAGCAACTCTTGATGTTCATGTCAATAGCAATCTTGAGCCCTAATATGCATGCTTCGTACTCGGCCATATTTTTGGTGCATGGGAACCTAAGTTTAGCAGACACCGGATAATGTTGATCGATTTCTGATACTAGGACTGCTCCTATGCCGACTCCTTTGAAATTTGCTGTTCCGTCGAAAAACATTCTCCAGCCATCATAGGATTCTGCAATGTCTTATCCTATGAATGATACCTCTTCATCAGGAAAATTCGTCTTCAGGGGTTCGTATTCTCCATCCATGGGGTTTTCGGCAAGGTCATCCGCTAGTACATGTCCATTGATTGTTTTCTGAGTTACGTAGGCAATGTCAAATTAACTCAACAGGATTTTCCATTTGGCCAGCTTGCCAGTAGGCATGGGCTTCTGAAAGATGTACTTTAGCGGGTCCATCCTTGATATAAGATATGTAGTATAGGCACATAATTAGTGCCTCAACTTCTGGGCCACCCAAGTCAAAGCACAATAGGTACACTTTAATAGAGAATACTGGGCTTCGTACGGAGTGAACTTTTTGCTGAAATAGGAAATGTCCAACTCTTTCCTCCTCGTTTCGTCATGATGCCCCAGGACGCAACCGAAGGCACCATCTAATACCGCGATATAGAGATGCAAAGGTCTACCTGGCTCAGGCGGGACTAAATTTGGTGGTGTTAACATGTATTCTTTGATCCTGTCGAAAGCTTTCTGGCATTCATCGGTCCACTTGGTGGCGGCATCCTTTTTCAACATCTTGAATATCGGCTCACAGATGACCGTAGACTGTGCTATGAACCGACTGATATAGTTAAGTCTTCCTAAAAAACTCATCACGTCCTTCTTGTTCTTTTGCGGTGGCGATTCTTGAATGGCTTTGATCTTTGACAGATCCCGTTCTATTCCTCAATGACTCACAATGAACCCAAGCAATTTTCCGCCCGGAACCCCAAATGCACATTTCACGGGATTCAACTTTAGGTTGTATCTTTGCAATGTTTTGAAGAACTTCCTTGAATCTTCCATGTGATCAGTGGTCTTCTTGGACTTAATGATGACATAGTCTACGTACACCTCTATCTCCTTGTGTATAATATCATGGAAAATGGTAGTCATGGACCTCATGTTGGTGGCCCCTACATAACCCAAACGGCATCATCTTGTAGCAGTACATTCCTCATGGCGTAATGAAGGCCGGTTTCTCAGCATCTTCTTTATCTATCCAGATTTGATGATAACCAGTGAAACAATCTACTAATTATTACAATTCATGCTTGGCATAATTGCCGATCAGAATGTGTATGTTCGGCAAGGGGAAGTCATCTTTCGGACTGGCCTGGTTGAGATCCCGATAGTTGACACAGGCTCTAACCTTCCTATCCTTTTTTGGCACTGGCACGATGTCGGCTAACCATGTCGGGTATTCTACTACCCTGAGAACCTTGGCTCTGACCTTCTTGGTGACTTCTTTCTTGATTTTCAAACTCATATCAGGTTTGAACTTTCTGAGCTTTTGCTTTACCGGAGGACATGTCAGATCAGTCGGTAGTTTGTGTGCCACAATAGATGTACTTAGATCAGTCATGTCATTGTATGACCAGCGAATATGTCTTCATATTCTCTTAGAAACAATGTGCATTCCTTCTTTTCTGATGACGGTAAGTGAATGCTGATTTGTGTTTCTTTTACATTCTCTCCATCTCCCAGGTTAACAATCTTAGTCTCGTCCAGGTTGGAATTAGGTCTATTTTCAAAATTCTTAACTTTCTTAACAATCTCTTCCGGTATGTCATCTTTCTTCGAGTCCATGTCTGTTTGTCCCGTTGTCTCATTGCATTTCACAGTCATTGGTTTATCAAGATAAGTAATAGTAATGATGTATAAGTAAAGTAATGAGAAAAAATAATAAAAGTATTGATTTATAAGGACAATCGAAATGATTTGCTAAATTCCATAACTGTTTATAACATTGAAAATCTTATTGTGAAATTTAAAATGTGAAAGGAAAGTTAACTAGTAAAAATAAAAGATAATGAATGATGCTTGTTCAGCCTTGCTACCTCGAGGCTCACCGGGCTCTGGTGGTTTTGATGGTCTAGTTATTGAGGCATTCTCCTCTGCTTAATACCTGTGTGGAAGGACCTTCCTCCCCTCCTCTTCAAAAATGACACAACAATCCATATCATGGTCTTCCAGGAAAAAATTCCTCACTGGTGCCAGTGCTTCCTCTTCTTCTGTCCCATAAATAACTTCGGTCGGTTGGAAAGTCAGTTCCAAGTGTGGTATTAGCTGCTCCAATGGATAGTAAGGACCGCTCCATGGTGGCGACCAGTGGTTGAATTCCTCCCAAGTATACTCATATTCTAATCCGAAGGTGGTGCCATGTTTCTTGAGCTTGATGGGCTTAGCGATTCCTTGGAGGTTCTTGCCAAGTCCATTGCCAGGTTCGTATCCCCTCCAGTTCAATATGCTTTCAATTTTGTTGTCCCATAATTTGTTGTTGTCAACGGTGTTAACTCGCTCGATGCGGTGATAAGTCTCCCCGCATATCTTTCTTCTTCCTTCTATTGCTGGGATGGTATGTTGACTATATATGGGATTGTTACCATCGCCGTGAATGATCACCTCTTGGTCATTCCACTCAAACTTCATAGCCTGATGTAGTGTTGATGCTACGGCCCTAACGGCATAAATCCATGGTCGTCCCAACAACAAATTGTAAGATGTCGGCACGTCTATTACTTGAAAATCAACATCAAACCAAGTAGGCCCCATTTGCAAACACATACAAATTTCCCCAATGGTGGACCTTTGGGAGCTGTCGAAAACTTTGACGTTGATAGCCCCATCCTTGATCTCATGTAGTCCCTTTCCCAATGTTCTGAGTGTTACCAACGGACAAATGTTGAGGTTGGACCCCCTATCAATCAGGATTCTAGTGATAAAATAATCTTCGCATTGCACGGTGATGTGCAACACCTTGTTGTGACTCAACCCCTCTGGTGCCAGCTCATCTTCATGAAAAGTGATCGTGTGACTTACCAATGCCTGCCCTACCATGTCTTCCATCTCTCCTCCAGTGATGTTGCTTGGTACATATGCCTCACTCAGCACCCTTAACAGGGCGTTCTTGTGTGCATCGGAATTTTGTAGCAAAGCAAGGATAGAAATTTGCGCTGGTGTTTTGTTCAGCTAATCAATGACAGAGTATTCTTTGGCTTGTATCTTTCTCCATAGATCATTGGGCTCAGTTCCAGTGACAGTTGGTCGACTAGAGACCTGCTTGATTAACTCAGCCAAATGTTTCAGGGTATAAACCTTACCAGTTCTAATCATACAATGTGCCACAACGGCTTCCCCGAACTTGACCTTAAATTTTCTTCTTGCCTCAGTCATGTAGTCCCAAGGTATGGCATTTGTATGGAATAGTGTTACAGCTGACATTGCCGCTGGAATTGACATGGCTATCTTTACTCCGAACGGAGAATGCACCTTAGGCAGCAAAAATGCAACTTCAAAGGGTGTATTTGTATTTGCTGGTGACATAAATTTGACCTCAATCAGAGCTGGGGTCTTTGTAGAGGATGGTGCTTCAAACTCAAGTGGCATGGACATGTTTACCTCGGCATCCTCAGAGGGCGGAATCTGGACCACAATCGGATTAAGGGTGACTATTGGCTTTTTTGGATTGTCACCTTCTGTGATCAAACCGATCGATCCCTTGGGGTCTTCGGTTGAACTTTGGTCGGGGTCTAGGGAAGTTTTGGTATGGAGGAAGAGATTGGTAGTAGGATGGTTGAATGTTGTAGGCTTGGTAAACATGTGCTGGTTGGGAGTATTTGGGTGAAGTGGGCTGATATATGGGAGGTGATTGATAAGTGATTGGTGGAGTTTGTTAAGAGGGTGAGAGTGCTTGGTAGTTTGGGGTAGGCTGATATGTGAGTAGAGGTGTTGGGTATGGTTAGGTATTTGATGGGAGATTTGGTTCTCTGTGCTACCATTACGGCTCCAACATCCCTTTTCTTGGACGCACTTGTTTATAGCTTTCAAATCCTCAAAATTCATAACCATACCGCTTTTGATGCCATCTTCGATCCTTTTTCCCAGCTTGATAATGTCAGAAAATTTATGGCCCTCGATCATCATTAGTCTCTCATAATACTGTGGGTCTTGGGCCCGAACGAAGAATTTGTTAGTGTGCTCTTCTTCCAAAACAGGCCTAACCTTGGAGGCTTCTGACCTCCATCGAGTAGCATACTCGTGGATTGTTTCTATGGGTTTCTTCTTCAGATTTTGAATATAAAACACATCTGGCGCATTCTCTGTGTTGAACCTGAATCTGTCCATAAAATCAGACGCCATGGTCACCCAGTTTGACCACTTCTTCGGATCTTGGCTAATGTACCAAGACAAAGCATCTCCCTTTAGGCTCCTCATGAAAATCATCATACGGGTTTTCTCGTCTTTTCCTACTCCAACCAATTTATCACAGTACGTTCTCAGATAGACCCTTGGATCCACTGTACCATCAAACATTTCAAACTTAGGAGGTTTGTACCCCTTGGGCGGTTCGACATCGGGCTGTATGCGAAGATCTTTTTAATTTAGCCCCTCAATTCCCTTACTACCTTCAATACCTTGAATTCTTCTAGTAAACTTTTTAAGCTATTCGACCAGATATCTGATGAGCAAGTCCTTATCATCAGACTCGGGTGTGCTTGAAATCGGCTGGGTGGACTGTGGCACAGTCTCCACATAGATGGGGGGTATTATGTTGGGTATGGCAGTGGTCGTTTGTGGAATTCTGGACTTCTGGGATGAGCAGTGGGGTGTTATTTGAGTTATGGCACGTGTTGTAATGCTCTTGAGGAGCGGGATGGTTTTGTTGCTTTGGGATGTTTTATGGAGGTACACGATTATGAGCATTTGGGAAATTAACCTATAGAGTGGTGAAGGAAAATGATAGATTTGCAAGATTCCGAACTTGGTCCAGTTCCTTTCGAAACATCAGCAGATTTTGTTCCAGTTGAGATGCATCTTCCTTGGGGACTAGAGTACCATGAGTGACCTCTACCCGTTCAGTTGAGTTGTTCAAATCTTCCATCTTCCCTTTGTTCTTGTGTCTAATAGGAATAAGAGAAGGAGTCAGTGGAGGGCCCCTGGATCCCGTAAAATAGGATGATGTTGCCAGAGTTCACGAACTAACCTCTGAGGAGAGGAATAAACAAAAAGAAAAAACAAAAGGTAACAAGTTAGTGCAGATTATGAAAAGATGTTGCAATATTTAAACACATAGTGCAGGAATGTAAAACGCGTCCTAATTTAGGGACCTCTTTGTGCCCAAGGTAAGCCTAGCGACAAGTTGATTTGGAGAACTTGGGATGCTAAATGCCTCATTTCATTGATAAGAAGTAGAAGAATCCTAGATCGACACTAAACAACAAGAAATAAAAGTCACTAGTGGCTCTTGGACTTATTATATTTTATAAAGCAGAAATGAAAATTCCTATCTATTTGGCCCCAGAAGGACTTTACCCAAATTCGGCGTCCTTGACTCCATCGAACAACTTCCTAACTCGCACAGTCCCAGCAGCAGGTAGGCTCTGGCCAGATGTCCGCCTTTATTTCCTTCAGCATTCCGGCAGTCTTCAACCCTCTTCAGAAATTTCTTTTCCATTTCTACTATACTTCGTTCCAAATATCCCAGTCACTTGTTGGCGATGACAATCATTTCCTTACACTCTTCAATTAGTTTTTGATTGGCTTTCTATATCTCTCAGTGCTCGCTTTTGCATTCTTGAATCCTTTTAAGTAGTTGATTGTACTTGACCTATGCCTCGGCCTTTTCATCTATGATCCTATGACCTCGAGTAAACCCTGGTTGACCTAGACCTTCGTGCATATCCTTCAATCAGCCTGAATAATAGGGAGTACAACCTACATGGTACCTATCTGGTTCAATGGTATCCCTTCCCAAGACAATCTTGCAGTGCCACATATGCTGAGCCTGGCACCTATAAGTACTATCGTCATCCTGGAACTGACTCATCTTGTCGACCCTGGGTATAACTTGCTTCCTACCCGCATGTCTCATAACCCGAAGATGTACGTAAGCGTACGTTCCTCTTAAGCCGATTAGTATCAGGAAAGGTGCATCTCTGGATCAGACGATGAACTCCTCGGTTAAGAAGCACTCGACCATCCATTGTACATGGTCCTTAGTCATATTTTCAAAGAGTTCGATCCATTCTCTAGCATTTTTTGGTTGGGCGAACATGTTGGGTGTGTAGTTCATTCACTTTGGATGATGAAATGCGATATGATCATCCCAGTCCCTTCGATGGATATTTTGCCGGTATTCACCTTCTTGGAGATGTTCTACGATCCATAGTTGAAGTACCAAATTATAGCCTATAAGTGTTTGGCTTCCTGTTGACACCTTTCTAGGGCTCGATATATTTCTACAATGATCATTGGTACGAGGCTGAATGGTTGCCCGTCAATTCCCTCCATCAGAGTTTGAGTTACCATATCTAGTCTGGTGTGGATTCTTGACTTCTTTGTTGGAAACACGATCAATCCCAGGAAGTAAAACATGAACACAAAGACCCTTCGGTGAATATGTCCCAATTATGTGATGGAAAATTCGTCAGGGTAGGTACGGTAGAATTTTCTGTGATCGTACCTTTGGTACAAATAATCAAAAGGGATATAGGAGTCCTTCAGTCATGTCAGTTTAGGATTTTTCTTCAAACCCATCATCTTGAGGAAACCCCTGCTCTTGCGATTCTCGGGCATCAACAAACCCGGAGTTTCCTATGGTATGCCAGCCAATCCCCCTATTTCTTCTAGTAAGGGTGTCATTTCAATATCTCCAAAGCAGAACACGGATCTCTCGCAATCCCAGAACAAAGTAGCAACTTCTATGATTTTGTTGTTATGTTGGATTTCTAGGAGGGAAGGTAGGTTCCGCAAATATTTTCGGACAAGTGTCTGATCACTGGAGAGAAGATCCTCCAACCAACTTAGTAATTTGGGTGGATGTTGGTGACCATGCCGAATCTGGGAACTTCGTGCCTCATCTTTCTGCAAGACAAAGGGCTAGTCCCTTACCCCCACCAGACTCGAGTATTTAATATCAACAATTGGCATAAAAGCATTTAGTTCTCCAGATAAATGCATAGGACGTGATAATGTCCGTTTGGGTCCTAGGGAAACCCAATGGACTTTGGACAAGGCTGTCTTAAAGATTCATTATGCGGAGAACATAACTGACTCAGCTAGGTTTGACCATGATGCATGCACAATTTAAATAGAGTAGGGTTTCTATGGGTTTTAGACTGGTACCTTTGAGTGGACAACTCAAGGGGAAAGGCGCGAAACCATCGACTACACCATTGATCGACTGGTTTTACCACAAATATGCCTTCTTCAGATTTAGGGGGTGATAATATCGGAAGAGTGCAATCACTCATTATAAGTGTTGCTATAGGATTTTTTGGCACGAGTGGAATATGATGTTGAGCATGATTATGCAACAGTTAAAGGCATGTAGTCATGTATTTGCGCAATAAGAAAGTAGTAAATACAACAGTTTCATAATGTAAAGCATTAGTAATGAAAAGCAGTAAAGAAAAGAAAAAGGAGATAAGTCAGTTTGGCAATTGAAAAGAAAATAGAATGCTTAAAGGAAATAAACAAATAATTGTGCGTAAAGAAGCATAAATTGACAATAAAGGTCTAAAATGGTAAAGGCCGAATGTTCCCCAGCAGAGTCGCCATGCTGTCATGCCCCTTTTTCCTCGCGAAATCGGGTTCATGATATTTGGGAGGACAACTTATTCCTTTTAGGAATTGGGTTTGATTCAAAGAGTCGCCACCTAATAATTAGGGTGCATTAAGACACCAAGAGAGTTTTGATTTGATTAACCAGAGATAGGGTAAGGGCTTGAAATTATTCTCAGGGGAAGGTATTAGGCACCCCTCAGAATCCACTAGTGTGGTTCCCGGCAGGACTAATATTGTGAATTTAGGTGCAAACAACATGTAAACAAATAAATCTTCAATAGGAGGGGATTTTCGCATAAGGGTTTACAAACAAATAAAGTTGGAAAGAACTAAAAGAAAGCTGATTTTCCTTAAACGAAAGAGTTTGAAATTCTTTTAAAAGAGACAAGAAATAAGGAAAAGGGGGTCCTAGGTTTATTAACAATATGGATCACCACACACAATGCCGGATAATCACTCCTCAGCGAGGGGCTACGCGTGGCATTATCGCATGGTCATCATATCCATATCTACCCTTCCCACCCTGTTAAGGTATTAAAGCGCGGAATGGAATCGTTTACTTATTGCATGCTATTACCTGTCCCAATCCTATTAGTCCCGGAGGCATTTAGGACTACTAATCCTAAAGAGAAGGGGTATTAGGATTATTTATAGTTTTCAAAGGTAAAACCTCTAATGAGACCTACAAAACACGTATTGCAAGTTGGGGAAAGCATATAACAAGCAAAGGTTCAGATATACCCCCCCCCCCTAACAAAGAAGCACGTAATTAGCATGACTTAAACATACTATTTAAGGTTTGATTAATTACTAAATATGAGAGAACTCAAGGGTTGAGGCAGACTGATTTATTACATAATTCAGATAAGAAGCCGAATCAGGCCTGCCTACTGGTTGTAGCTATTAATAGAAACAGATTTAATTTATACCATTACCCTAAGGCTTGCCTAAGTGTTGGACAAGGATACTATAGGCAGGGTATCTATTGAATTCCAAAAAACAGTGAAATAACAAAGTTTAAAATAAACTGGCACATACTGGTTAAAAAAGTAGTCAGGTTAAAAGAAAGGCCAGTTTTTAACGAAGATTATAAGTTCTACAGTTAACAGTACCCGTTGTTATTGATTTTAGTTCCATATGTGAATGAAGCGACTCAGATTCGATTAGGAGTTCCTGTAGGCATTCCTTCAACGCGTAGTTGATTTTGAACGTGGTATAAAATGCAGAAGACTCGCATTAAACTTATGGACATGATATCTAGGTGCTGAATTTTGTTTAAGACCCATGAACATGATATCTAATTGCAGTTGATTGTTTAAGACCTATGATCATGATATCTAAGTGCAGAAATTTTTAAAACCTATGAACATGATATCTAAGTGCAGAAATTTTTTAAAACCTATGAGCATGATATATAAGTACAGAACTTGTTTTAAAATCTACGGACATGATTTCTAGATGAAAATGGATATACAAGATTCAAAAGGACCTATAGGCATATTTTCTATATGCCTATGCAGAATTTAGATTTCTAGATACTTATGGACATGATTTCTAGATGAAAATGGATATACAGGATTTAGAAGCACCTATAGGCATATTTTCTATATGTATATGCAACCCCCACTTCCAACCAAGAGGTTGTGAGTTCGAGTCTCCCCAAGAGCAAGGTGGGAAGTTCTTGGAGGGAAGGATGCCGGGGGTCTATTTGGAAACAGCCTCTCTACCCCAGGGTAGGGGTAAGGTCTGCGTACACACTACCCTCCCCAGACCCCACTAAGTGGGATTATACTGGGTTGTTGTTGTTGCTGTTAATATGCAAAATTCAGATTTCCAGATACTTATGGACTTGATTTCTACATGAAAAATGGATATACAGGATTCAGAATGACCTATATGCATGCAAATTTAAAATATCTATAGGCATGATATCTACCATTTTTGCATGCATAGTTACCTACCCTTTTCACTAACCATCCCCGAGAGTTTATTACAAACTATTACAACCCAGAATAAAGTAAAAAAAATACATAAGAAAATACAAGTGAAAGTACAACCAAAGAGAGCCTGATTCAGACTGCGTGTCTGAAATATGAGGTAAACCAATGACATGAGATCATGATCCAAAGCCTTTCTCCAGTTTGAGTGTGTCAAAGTTCCCTAAGAGCCTCAATGGGACTCCGGGCAATGCTCACACCCAAATGTATTATCAGATTAGGACAACTGCAGTGTGAAAATGCTAGCCCTCAAGTGTCCAAGTTTAGAGGGAACTCAAAGGGTCCTAAGGCAAGGCTCACAAGAGGGGGGCATAACTTAAAGGCTAAGAAGGTGTGCAAGTGCAGATCAGAATGCTAAAAGTGAAAATGAGATGGAACCAGTTATAAATAAGTACACACAAGGTTTTTAGGGGAATAGGCAGATTGTAAAGAGCATATTGCTTAGGCAAGGGTAGACTCTAGGCATGCCTAGCAATGGAAAGTGCTAGCACACCTATAAGCTTGCCAGAACACATGTCATTAGAGGCTAGGATCCTGGGGGATCAAATTTAATTCATCGACAACAACTTGCAGTATTGCCATGGTATGTTTTATCTAACGTTGTTGAGATTTGGATTTGAGTCGCATGAAATGCACACCCGAGTTTAAGAAAATTCATTTAAATTACGTGCCTAGAGCAACTACGCACTTTCTATTTTGCGAGGGTCATGGAAAATTTAACTAAATACCACACCTTGATTTCTAAGGATTTAAATTAATTAAATGAGGGCCATGAGTTTTGAGATTTTATTTGGCACGGCACGCCTCAAATTATTCTAACCAAAGGATTTCTAAATTTAGTTTTTAGGGCCATAGCTATTGGTATTATTTAATATGGCACACCTCAACTAATTAATAGAATCTAATTAATTAAACACTAAACGAGTTGGGATTTTTATTTTTAAAACCCAATGTTCATACTAACTTAAGGAAAGAGCTTTACAATAAAGATGAAAATAGATCCGATTATTTAACAAAATGACTTATGCCATTAAACAACAATTAAATGAGAAGTTAAAAAAGGCAGGCCAAAGCGTAATGAAGCCTTCAATTTCATTCCAGGTGTCCTCAAAGTCTATGGTCCAAAGAATGGCCCAAGTCTTTTGAGAACTAAGGACTAGGAAGGCAGGACTCGAGATCGACTCACCAGGGAAAACAAAAGCATCAGAATATCAGAGGGTATCAACATGAACCCAAAATAGCTTTCAACAATACACAACTATTTGGCAATCAAGCTCAAATCAATTTCCAGCAAACTCAAAAGACAATTGTGCGAGATTTCAAATATAATTGAACTTCTTTTCAATACATATGGTAATAGATCAAACCTCATGAGTCTGTTAAGTGAACAAATCTGAATTTAAACTTAAACATGCTTACAAATAACCAAGAACAATTCTGTACATGGCTCGACTCCTAAAGTAATCATCCAAATCATTTTCCTTATCCTTATCTAAATGCTTGTAAACTGATTAATAAATTTAAAACCATTATGATTTCATGAGGTAAAATAATACATGGCTTCCAAATAACAGAATACACCCACTAGAATAAACTCCAACCGAAGATTTCTTATCCCACACTTATACATATCACTCCAGCAAACTCAAACCAAAATTACTACAAACAAACACTGATTCCCATCAGACTAAAATATATCTAAAAAGATTTAATTCTACTAAACTTCATAACTGTACTGAACCCATATATCATGCATACGAATAAGATCTCAGTTCATTCAAGCAAAACAACTGAATGACATCCTATTTATACGAACAGAGTATTAACTCATCTAAAAAAATCAAATGACTGAAGGCATATACTTATTCAGTGTTTCTAACAGAACTTAAAACTACAAGAAAAAAGAGCAAACAAGCATATGAAGAAAACTTAATTAATTACAGAAGCAAATGTTTGCAGAAATAACATCTAGTAACAAATGTGTCACTGATTTCAAACTCAATCAAACAGCTTCGAAGCCTTTCATTTCAACATGTTAATGAGGTACAAGGAATACCTGGTTACAACAAATAAACAAAGAAAAGCCCGAGGTTAAGAAGAAGCAGCAGCAGTAACCAGCAAAAAATAGAAATAAACAGCAATAATTTCATCCAAAATCCTAACAGCAACAGAATCAACAGATCCACCTCAAACTCTTGACCCAACTCAAAGCATTTGAACCAAGATTCACCATTCTATTGAGCTTTAGAAATTCTGACTTATCAAAGGGAATTAAAACTCAAACAAAACCAAGTAGAAATTCAAGCAATTTTCAGTACTTTTACTTGAAAGAAGAACTCAGCCGTTTTCAATTTTTAGGATTTTTCAGCCTCTGAATTCTTTTTTTACAATCTGACTTGTGTGTGAAGAAACACTACCTTTATAGGCAAGTCTTAGGACATCGGAAATGAGTTTCGGTTTTGCCTTTTAATCCTTTTGCCATTTTCGTTTTTGCTATTATACCTTTATTTTAAAATTAGTATTTCAACATTAGACTCAATCCCACCTTCTAGGCAGCTTCCTAAGTTAGTTACAAGAGATTCCCTAGCCTAGAATTCCTAAACTAACCCTTAAGAACCCTATTTTTACCCCTAAAAACTTACGGGTCATGTTGACCCAATTATTCAACCCAAACCTAGGCTTGCAAGACCTGGATTGAATCCCTTTCTTAGGCTTCTGATTTCAGAATCCAAGTTCAATCAGCAATCAAAATTACTGGACTAATGACTTACAGAGTCATAAAGACTCATAAGGTCTTGGTCTCAAAGAAAAATAGAAACAAACAAAATTTGAACAAAAATCTAACATAGAACAAAATCATGCTAATTAAATTAGACTTAATACGAACATGCATACCAAATATTTTAAGAAACTAGAAACACATGAAAGAATCAAGAAGAAGAGAAGGAAGCAAAACATAATGAGATAGAAAAATAAAAAAATGAACAAAAGATAAACAAAAGAAAAGGAAAAATTCCTAAGATGGATCGGACAGTAAAGAACCGAAACGAATCTTCAGACCTTCAAATTTAAGCCGAATTTAATATTAATCGTGTGTTCTTGTAAATAACACACGAATAAAATCCAACTAGAGCCCAATCTTTCACTGAAATCTCGATTTTGGGGGGTTTTGAGATTTTAGGTTTTAGAACATCGATTTAAGATTTGAAAGATTCTGGAGGGATTTGGGGAAAAATAGTTAGGGATTTGAAGAGGGGAAGTCATGGGGGTGTTGTGGTATCAATTTGGGGTTGGTTGGAGGTAGCACCGCATGCTACAATGGCGGAGAAATTCAGGGTGGCGCTAGGGTTTAGTTCGGTCTCTAAAGAAGGTGAAATGAGGAGTGAAAGAGAGGAGTTATGGGGGTAGGGGGCTTTAGGATAGTTATATAGTAAAAAGGACCTCAGTTTCGGACCGTTCGATCAAATGAGATCGACGAGCCTTATTAAGGGTAACTGAAATGGGGTCATTTGGTTCCTTAGTGGGGTAGACCGGGTGAGGGTAAAACGATTGGGCTTAGGAGAATTTAAATGAAATGGCTCAAAATCAGATTCTCTCATTCTTTTTGTTTCTTTACTTTTTATTTTTTTTAATTTCAAAATTCTTTTTCCTTTTTCAAATTAAAAATAAAAACCTAAATTAATTCTAAAAAACTCAAATTATCCTACTAAATTAAGTTATTTACTAAAAATAATATTTAAAAGTTAATTAACTCCTAATTTTAAAAAAAATATAAAATTTCAAGCTAAAAATTAAAAATGCATAATGAGTTATTTTTTGTGATTTTTCCATTTTTGTAAAACAAACTAATTTACTAATTAATCTATAAAATGTAAAGTTAAATCCTAAATGCAAATGCAATATATTTTTGTATTTTTAATTAGTTAAATAGAATTAAACATGCACACAAAAATGCAAATAATCAGAAAATTCTACAATAACTCCTAAAAGAAAATTCTAATTAAAAGAAAATTCTAATTCTAGCTTCACATAGTGTATTATGACTTACTTGTATCTTCGGCTCGGGTTTTTGAGTAATTCGAAAATGATTTTAAGGAGTGACTCTCATTTGAGATGCTCGAAGTTGAAAGAATCGACCAAGTTTTGACTTTTGAGTAATTGACCTTGGATCGGAGTTTAAATGGTTCCGGTAGGTCTGGATGGTGATTTTGGACTTGAGTATTTGCCCGAACTTGGATTTGGATGTTTATAAAAGATTTCGACATCATTTGGCAGAAGTTGACAATTTAAAGGTTTAGAATTTTCCTAGGTTTGACCATAGTTTGACTTTAAGGCTATCGGGTTTGGATTTTGGTTTTGAATCTTTGAATAGGTCTGTTTTGTCATATAGAACTTGCCTACTAAAGTTTTTGTCATTTGAAGTTGATTTGTTATGGTTCGGATGTTTGGTTGCGATTCTAGGAGTTCTTGAAGTTCATTGTGATTTTCATGCATATTGGCATCCGATTCGTGATTCTATAGATTATTTTGGTGTTATGATCATGCAAGAGAGTTCACGTTATATTTTTAGACTTTGTCGGTGTCTTTGTTCTCGCATTTGCGAGGTTTTCTTCTCATTTCCGAGATCATTCTCGCTTTTGGGACGATGAGCTGGGGCAGGGGCATTTGCATTTGTAAACTATTTCATCACATATGCGATTAGGCAGCTCCGTATTTGCGACACAAACTGTCACTTTTGCAGAAACTCCGAGCTCGCTTTTGTGAGCCTTGTGTTGCATTTGCGACTATGACAGAGCTGTGCAAACTTCACTTTAGCTAAACTTTGTTGCATTTGCGATCATCGCATTTGCGATCCGGATGTCGCAAATGCCACATCTGAGGCTGGTATTAAGATTTTCATTTCGGGGCTTAACTTCATTTTATCATATTTTGAACCCTAGCCTAAATGAGAGGCAAATTTGGGTAGGGATTTTCATACCAAACTATTGGCTACGTACCTTTAATCAATTTTCAATTATAAATTATGATTATACATTAGATCTAACATCAAATTCATGAGAATCTAAGGGATATTTTGGGGATTCTTTTCAAAAGTTTTGAAAAATAAAAATTTGGGATTTGAGAGTCGAATTGGACTCGGATTTGGAAACAAAACACGTATACGGACTCGTGGGGTTATAAGTAGTCAATACCTACCCTTGGATCCAGGTTTCGACCGGGCGAGCCCAGGGTTGACTTTTATTTACTTTTCTGAAATTGTGCAAGGATCATAGCTTTGTTAATTGAAATTTTTTTCTGTTGCATAATTTGATGTATTTAAGTCGTTTTTGGCTAGATTGAGCCGAACGGATGTGAATTTGTAAAAAAAAACTTATTTGAGTATTGATTTGGCCGAATTGAGGTAAGTATCTTGCCTAACTTTGTGTTGGCAAAATTATCCCCTAGGATTTGAGATAACTATGTTATTCGTGTTATGTGAAGGCCGTGTACGCACATGACGAGTGTGTACACGACCTATATGTGGTATTTGACTAGTTTCGCATATCTAAACACTTTCCATGCCTTTAATTTAAGTGTCATGACTTGTAATATTTTTCGTCATTAATATAATCTTGCATGCTTTACTTTACGTTGTTAGCACTTGTTCTTATTCGTACTTGCTATCGTATAATTAAATGCTTTAGTTGAAGCTGTTGTCTTGTGACCTCTTAATTGTTGAGTTCCTTCCATGACTCTGTGCCTACCTGCTACTTTCCTTAGTTGTTGTAATTGCATACCTCAATTATCACGTGCTTCAATTTCCCTGGTGGTTTTTTTGTAATATTTGCTGCTTTCTGTGACTTTTACGTGGTCCTTTTGTTGTCGTGTACTCATACCCTTGATAATAGAAATTCCTATAAATTGAATTATTGAATGGTTGTTGTTGATATAAATTAATGTGCGCTGGAATCGGGTTGCACACTGTAGCAGGTGAAATAAGGGTGAATTATTATGGTAAGAAAAGGGAGAATTATGATATTGATATTGTACGGTGGGATCGGGTTGTACACTGCAACAGGTAAAATAAGGGTGAATTGATATGGTAGAATAATGGTAAATCATGATATTGACTCTGATTATATGGTGGGATTGGGTTTCATCCCACAAGATATATTAATTTATTATTATTGATATTTACATGTAGAATAAGGGTGAATATTACTATACGATGAGATCAGGTTTTGCACCTCAACAATTTATGTGTTTTGTATTCCTTGTTGTATTTTATTGGCCTTGGTTCTTTCGTACAAGACTTTGAGGATAGTATTTCTAGTTTTCACTGGTTACTGAGGATTGAGTTGTTTTCAATAATTTATTGAGTTGCTGTCATTTCATGAATTCCTTTTCTAATACTATTATTTTGGTGAATTAATTTTTAAGATGAATTCACTACGCTGAGTCATTACCTCATATCCTACTGAGTTATTAGTAATATACTGGTTTTAAATAAAAGGATGTGACGAACCGACCTTCCATCCTGTTTTCCCCGTTTTATGTCTCTACATGTTTCATTATATGTGTTTGCTGAATTTGAAGTAATTCGTACAGAGTTTGATTGGAAATGAGACAATTAGTCTCTTTAGGGAAAGTTTGGTTTGGAATAGTCAACCGGATGTTGACTTGTGAGTTAGAGGGCTCGGAATGGATTTCCAATGATTCGGTTAGTTTTGGGGGATGATTTAAGGCCTAGGAGAGCAATCGGAAGTGAATTTGGAGGCTCGGTGTAGAAGTTAGCCTATTTTGGTGAATGTTAGGATTTTGGCAAAATCCGGGTGCTATGCGAGATTTTGATCCGAGGGCTGGAATGAAATTCTGAGAGTTATAGTAGCTTCGCTAGGTGATTTTGGATGTGTGTGCAAAATTTTAGTAGATTCGGAGGTTTTTAGGTCGGGTTTTTGGTCAAATGCGAGTTTTGGAAGTTTTAGTTTAACTTAGGCTTGAATCCGTTGTGATCTGATGATTTTTGTGTTGTTGGGTGTGTTTTTAGGAATGGAACAAGTTTGAATGAGGCTTTAGGACGTGTTGGTGCTTTTGGTTGAGGTCCTGGGGGACTTGGGGTGAGTTCGGGTGGTTAAACGGACCAAATTTGGCCTCAAAAGATAGCAGATTTTCAGTTGTTGGTGTTGCAGAGGAATGCTCTTCGCGTTCGCGTGGGTGATGTCGCGAACGCGTAGAGGAAATGTGAGGGTAGGCAAAGTTGGCCTTCGCGTTCATGGAAGGTCGCCTGGCGGTTCTTCGCATTCGCGCAAGTAGAGACGCGTTCGCGTAGGGTCTGGGGCTTGGAGCTTCGCGTTCGCATTCGCGGTCGTGCAAGCGCGTTCGCGAAGAGGAAATTTTGGTCGAGTGGAATTTGGTCATTGCGAACGCGGGAGGACCCTCACGTTCGCATAGAAGGAATTACATCTGGACAAAGGCTTTTTAATGAAATTTCATCCGCGAGCCTATTCATTTTTCCTCCATTTTTGAACACCTTGGGAGCATTTTGGTAGAGATTGAAGGGGGTTTCAACGGGAATTGATTGGAGGTGAATCTCGTGACTTAGAAACATATTTTATTGAAGAATCAACCTTAAATTCTTGGAAATTTGGGTAAAAATTGGAAGAACTAGGGCTTGGTTTTTGAAATGAAAATTTCGGATTTGATGGCCCATTTGAGCTCTGAGTTTGATGAATTTTATATGTATAGACTCGTGGAGAGATGAGGAACATTTTGGTGTAAAATTTGCTAGATTTCGAGAACTGTGCCAGGGGCTCGGGTTTTGCTAATTTCGCGATTTTCGATATTTTTTCGAGTCTTTTAGATTGGGTTATATTCCCTTAGCCTATTGTAATATATTTGTTGTGGTTTTGGCTAGATTCGACACGCGAGGAGGTCGATTTGAGAGGAAAGGGCATTTCGGGCTAGTCTTCGGCCAGCTAGAGGTGAGTAATTCTTGTAAATGCTGTGCTGAGGGTTTGAAACCCCGGACTTTCACATCGTAACACTATATTGAGGCGTGACACGCACTCCATGACGAGTGCGGGATCGGTTTCTATTGGGGGATTGTGACTTGGTCCATCCCGTGTGATATTCCTACTAGATTGGTGACTGACGCACATACCTTATTGATATTCATTGGGCTTGTTGCCATGTTTGGGGCCTTGTGCCGACTTGTAGAATCCTTCGGGGATTGGTATTTCTGTTCATGCATGCATTTGCATATCATTTGGTCTCAGTCCAAAGTTTTTATACTATTTTTGCAAACTCAGCCACATTTCTAAGTTTTGAAAACTCAAATGACTTCTTAAATGATATTTTTGGCTGAGGATTACTGTTTCATAATGTTTTCTGGACTGAGCATGGATCGGGCTACGCACCGCAGCAGTGACTTGAAACAGTGGTAACAATGACACTATATGATGTGACTTGAACAGATGTTCTATTGGTACGACATTATGTATTCTAGAGACTCAGATTCATAACACGGGGTCCTAGTAGGATTGTTTCATGTATTTTGTTATTTCCGCACATTTCAGTAAATTCATATTCATATTATATTGTGTTATCGCTGCTAAAATCTATCTAAGTTTGTGGGAATTATGGTAACAAGGTCGGGCTTGCCTAGTAGTGTGCTGGGCGCCATCACAACCGGGTTGGGGTCGTGACAAGTTTGTATCAGAGCCAGGTTACTTGGTCTCGCGAGTCATGAGCTGGTTTAGTAGAGTCTCGCGGATCGGTACGTAGACGTCCGTACCTATCCTCGGGAGGCTGCTGAACCTTTAGGAAAACTTCACATTCTTGGAATTCTTATCGTGTGACTTTGTTGATCCGAGAACTAAATTCTTTTATTCTATTCTCTCCCAGATGGCGAGAACACGCGCTACCGGAGGAGGCGGACGAACACCAGTACCACCCGCTACGCGCACCAGAGGCCGTGGACGCGGTCGTGGCCGTGGTCCAGGCAGAGCTGCAGGGGCAGCACCTGTTGACCCACCAATTGCCCTGGCTCAGGATCAGACTCCAGCTGGACTTGCTCAGGCACCAGCTATTCCTATTGTGGTTCCGGGTCTTCAGGAGGCCCTAGCTCAGATTCTATCAGTTTGCACTGGCCTGGCTCAGGCAGTCTCAGGCTACTACTGCGGCAGCTACTTCCCAGGCCGGGGGAGGCAATCAGACCCCCGCTGCTCCAACACCTGAGCAGGGAGTGCAAGGTTTGCAGACACCAGAGCCACCACCAGTTCAGTAGGTTGCCCCAGTTCAGCCGGTTCCCCCGGTTCATGATTTTGTGGTTCCAGCTATGCCAGATGATGAGCAGCGTCGTCTTGTGAGGTTTAGCAGGCTTTCACCTCCTACTTTCAGTGGTGCTCTAGGCGAGGATGCCCAGGGTTTCCTCGACAAGTGTCGATGTATGCTTCGGACAGCGGGGATTTTGGAGTCGAGCGGGGTATCATTTACTACTTTTCAGTTTTTTGGAGTAGCCTTTACATGGTGGGAGGCTTATGAGCGGCGTAGGCCAGTGGGTACAGCGCCTTTGTCATGGCAGGAGTTCTCTACTCTCTTCCTAGAGAAGTGGTTACCGCGGTCTCAGAGGGAGGAGCTACGTAGGCAGTTTGAGTACCTTCGTCGGGGAGATATGACTGTGACACAGTATGAGGTAAGATTTTCGGAGTTGGCTTGATATGCTCCGTGGATGGTCCTAACTGATTGGGAGAGGATTCGAAGGTTTGTGGATGGACTCACCTATCCCATCCGTATTCTGATGACCCGAGAGAGGGTTTTGAGCAATACCTTTGAGGATGCAGTGGATATTGCTCGAGATATTGAGACGGATCGCTGTCAGGAGAGAGAGGAGAGGAAGGCCAAGAGGCCACGAGGATCGGGTAGCTTCAGCGATGCTCCGTCTAGGGGCCAGGGTCAGCAGAGCAGAGGTCGTTCGTTCAGGCCTCATCAGTCGGCTCGTCCCTAGTATCGTGGGGCATCTTCAGGCTATGTTCATCAGGGGTTCCAGAAGGGCCAGTCTTCACTTAGTGCCCTCCCAGCTTAGAGTTCATCATATGCCTCTTCATCTTAAGGTTCTTCTATGCATAGCGCATCAGCTGGTCATTCTGGTGCGAGGGGTTCCCTTCAGTCCCCTTCTCCAGCACCTGGTAGTTGCTTTGAGTGCGGTGAATTTGGTCAAATGAAGAGGCATTGTCCTCGACTTCGTGGTAGTCAGTCTCAACAGAGGGATAAGCCCTCATCTTCTGCTCCAGTTTCATCAACACCCACTCAGTCAGCTAGAGGTGGAGGCCAGGTAGCCAGAGGCTACCCCAGGGGTGGGGGTCGGACTGGCGGTGGTCAGGCTCGATTCTATGCTCTTCCAGACAGGAGGGACGCCATTGCTTCAGATGTTGTTATCATATGTATTATTTCAGTCTGCCACAGGGATGCCTCTGTCTTTTTTTATCCTGGTTCTACCTATTTTTATTGTCATCATATTTTGCTCATCATTTGGGTACGACCCGAGGGTGTCTTCCTTTACCTGTGCATGTATCTACCCCGGTGGGTGATACTATTATTGTGGACCATGTGTATCGGTCCTGTCTTGTTACTATTGGGGGTCTTGAGACCCAAGTTGATTTATTGCTTTTGAGCATGGTAGACTTTGATGTTATTCTGGGCAAGGACTGGTTATCTTCGTGTCATGCTATTCTGGACTGTCATGCAAAGACAGTCACCTTGGCTATATAGGGTGTTCCGAGGATCGAGTGGCGTGGTATGACTGATTATGTCCCTAGCAGGGTTATATCTTTCTTGAAGTCCCCACGCATGGTTGGGAAGGGTTCTCTATCGTATTTGGCCTTCATGCGTGATGTTGGAGCTGAGGCTCCCAGTATAGATACTGTTCCCGTTGTGAGGGATTTCCCTGATGTATTTCCTGCAGACATGCCGGGTATGCCCCCGGACAGGGTCATTGGTTTTGGTATTGACCTGGTGCCGGGCACCAAGCCTATTTTCATTCTGCCGTATCGAATGGCACCAGCTGAATTAAAAGAATTGAAGGATCAACTTTAGGAACTCCTAGAAAAGGGGTTTATTCGGCCGAGTGCGTCACAGTGGGGTGCACCTGTGTTATTTGTGAAGAAGAAAGATGGCACAATGAGAATTTGCATTGATTACAGGCAGTTGAACAAAGTAACAGTGAAGAACAAGTATCCTCTACCGCACATTGATGATTTGTTTGATCAGCTCCAGGGAGCGAGGGTATTCTTGAAGATTGATCTTCGTTCAGGCTATCACCAGCTGAAGATTAGGGATTCTGATATTATGAAGACAGCTTTCAGGAAGAGATATAGGCATTATGAGTTTCTAGTTATGTCTTTTGGGCTGTCTAATGCCCCAGCCGCGTTCATGCATTTGATGAACAGCGTGTTTTGACCATATCTGGATTCATTTGTGATTGTGTTTATTGATGACATCCTGGTGTACTCGTGTATCCAGGAGGAGCATGCTCAGCATTTGAGAGTAGTATTACAGAGATTGAGGGAGGAGAAGCTTTATACAAAGTTCTCCAACTGTGAGTTCTGGCTTGGGTCCGTGGCTTTTCTGGGACACGTGGTGTCTGGTGATGGTATTCAGGTTGACCCAAAGAAGATAGAGGCGGTGCAGAGTTGGCCTAGACCGTCCTCGGCCACAGAGATTCGTAGCTTCCTCGGTTTGGCAAGTTATTATCGCCGGTTTGTTCAGGGTTTCTCATCTATTGCCTCGCCCTTGACCAAGTTGACGCAGAAGGGTGCGCCATTTGTATGGTCGGATAAGTGCGAGGAGAGCTTTCAGAAGCTCAAGACAGCTTTGACCATAGCTCCAGTGTTAGTCTTGCCGTCAGCTTCAGGTTCTTACACCATTTATTGTGATGCTTCAGGAGTCGGGATTCGCTGTGTATTGATGCAGGAGGGTAGAGTGATTGCTTATGCTTCTCACCAGTTGAAGCCCCATGAGAAGAACTACCCTGTTCATGACTTAGAGTTGGCTGCCATAGTTCATACCTTGAAGATTTGGAGGCACTATTTATATGGAGTATCTTGCGAGGTATTTACCGATCATCGCAGTCTTCAGCATTTTTTCAAACAGAAGGATCTCAATTTGAGGCAGCGGAGGTGGCTTTAGTTCCTTATAGATTATGATATTACCATTTTGTATCATCCGGGAAAGGCAAATATGGTGGCCGATGCTTTGAGCCGAAAGGCGGTGAGTATGGGTAGCTTGGCGTACATTCCAGTTAGGGAGAGGCCCTTTGCAGTTGATGTTCAGGCTTTGGCCAATCGGTTGGTTCGCTTAGATATTTCAGAGCCCAGTCGGGTATTGGCTTGCGTGGTTCCTCGGTCTTCCTTATATGATCGCATCAGAGAGCGCTAGTATGATGATCCGCATTTGCTTGTCCTCAATAACAGAGTTTAGCACGGAGATGCTAGAGATGTGACTATAGGTGATGATGGTGTGTTGAGGATGCAGGGTCGGATTTATGTGCCCAATGTGGATGGGTTTAGAGATTTGATACTTGAGGAGGCCCACAGCTCGCGGTATTCCATCTATCCGGGTGCCGCAAAGATGTACCAGGACCTGAGACAGCATTAATGGTGGAGGAGAATGAAGAAAGACATTGTGGGATTTGTGAGTGGGATTTGTGACTCGGTGTCTCAACTGTCAGCAGGTGAAATATGAGCATCAGAGACCGGGTGGTTTGCTTCAGCAGATGGTTATTCCTGAGTGGAAATGGGAGAGAGTTACTATGGATTTCGTGAGTGGTCTTCCTCGGGCTTTGAAGAAGTTCGATCCGATTTGGGTTATTGTGGATCGGCTGACCAAGTCCGCGCATTTCATTCCAGTGTGTACCACATATTCTTCGGAGCGGCTGGCATGGATCTTTATTCGAGAGATCGTTCGGTTGTATGGTGTTCCGATTTCTATTGTATCGGATAGAGATACTCAGTTCACTTCTCAGTTTTGGAGGACTTTTCAGCACGAGTTGGGCACTCAGGTGGAGCTGAGTTCAGCATTTCATCCTCAGATGGATGGACAGTCTGAGCGTACCATTCAGATACTGGAGGATATGTTGTGTGCCTATGTGATTGATTTCGGAGGTTCTTGGGATGAGTTTCTACCTCTTGCAGAGTTTGCCTACAACAACATTTATCAGTCTAGTATTCAGATGGCACCGTATGAGGCCTTGTATGGTAGGCGGTGTAGATCTCCAGTCGGTTGGTTCGAGCCCGGCGAGGCTTGGTTGTTGGGGACAGATTTGGTCTAGGATGCCTTAGAGAAGGTGAAGGTAATTTAGGAGAGACTTCGTACAGCTCAGTCGCGTCAAAAGATTTATGCGGACCGGAAGGTCCAAGATGTATCTTATATGGTTGGCGAGAAGATCTTGCTGAAGGTTTCGCCTATGAAGGGCGTCATGTGGTTTGGGAAGAAAGGGAAACTGAGTCCGAGGTTCATCTGACCTTTTGAGGTGCTTAGGAGGATTGGGGAGATGGCCTATATACTCACCTTGCCACCTAGCTTGTCGGGCATTCATCCGGTATTGCATGTTTCCATGCTCCGGAAGTATGTTGGGGACCCGTCTCATGTATTGGATTTCAGCACGGTTCAGTTGGATGATGATTTGACTTATGATGTGGAGCCAGTGGCTATTTTGGGTCGTAAGGTTCGAAAATTGAGGTCAAAGGATATAGCTTTGGTGAAGGTGCAGTGGAGAGGTCAGCCTGTGGAGGAGGCTACCTGGGAGACCGAGCAGGAGATGCGGAGCAGATACCCTCATCTATTTGAGACTTCAGGTATGTTTCTAGACCCGCCCGACGACAAGCGTTTGTTTTAGTTGGGGAGGATGTGACGACCCGACCCGTCATCTCATGTATTTCCGTCCCATTTTCCCCATTTTATGCCTCTACATATTTCATTATATGTGCTTGGTGAATTTGAAGTAATTCGGATAGAGTTTGGTTGGAAATGAGACAATTAGTCTCTTTAGGGAAAGTTTGGTTTGGAATAGTCAACCGGATGTTGACTTGTGAGTTAGAGGGCTCGGAATGGATTTCCGATGATTCGGTTAGTTTTGGGGGATGATTTAAGGCATAGGAGAGCAATCGGAAGTGAATTTGGAGGCTCTGTGTAGAAGTTAGCCTATTTTGGTGAAGTTAGGATTTTGGCGAAATCCGAGTGGTATGCGAGATTTTGATCCGAGGGTTGGAATGAAATTCCGAGAGTTGCATTAGCTTTGCTAGGTAATTTTGGATGTGTGTGCAAAATTTCAGTAGATTTGAAGGTGTTTAGGTCGGGTTTTTGATCGAATGCGAGTTTTGGAAGTTTGAGTTTAACTTAGGCTTGAATCCGTTGCGATCGGATGATTTTTGTGTTGTTGGATGTATTTTTATGATTGGAAGAAGTTTGAATGAGGTTTTAGGACGTGTTGGTGCTTTTGGTTGTGGTCCCGGGGGCCTCGGGGTGATTTCGGGTGGTTAAACGGACCAAATTTGGCCTTAAAAGCTAGCAAATTTTCAGCTGTTGGTGTTGCAGAGGAATGCTCTTCGCGTTCGTGTGGGTAATGTCGCGAACGCGTAAAGGAAATGTGAGGGCAGGAAAAGTTAGCCTTCGGGTTCGCGTTTAACGGCTCGCTTTCGCAGAAGGTCGCCTGGCGGTTCTTCGCGTTCGCGTAGGTAGAGCCATGTTCGCGTAGGGTCTGGGTCCTGGAGCTTTGCGTTCGCGGTCGTGCAGGCGCGTTCGCGAAGAGGAAATTTTGGTCGAGTGGAATTTGGTCATCGCGAACGCGAAAGGACACTCGCGTTCGCATATAAGGAATTACATCTGGACAGAAGGCTTTTGAATGAAATTTCATCCGCGAGCCTATTCATTTTTCCTCCATTTTTGAACACCTTGGGAGCTTTTTGGTAGAGATTGAAGGGGGTTTAAATGGGAATTGATAGGAGGTGAGTCTCGTGACTTAGAAACATCATTTTATTGAAAAATCAACCTTACATTCTTGGAAATTTGGTTAAAAATTGGAAGAACTAGGGCTTGGTTTTTGAAATGAAAATTTGGGATTTGATGGACCATTTGAGCTCCGATTTTGATGAATTTTGTATGTATAGACTCGTGGCGAGATGAGGAACATTTTGGTGTAAACTTTTCTGGATTTCGAGAAGTGGGCTCGGGGCTCGAGTTTTCCTAATTTCGCGATTTTTGATATTTTTTCGAGTCTTTTCAATTGGGTTATATTCCCTTAGCCTATTGTAATGTATTCGTTGTGGTTTTGGCCAGATTCGACGCGCGAGGAGGTCGATTTGAGAGGAAAGGGCATTTCAGGCTAGTCTTCGGCCGGCTAGAGGTGAATAATGCTTGTAAATACTGTGCTGAGGGTTTGAAACCCCGGACTTTCACATCGTAACGCTATATTGAGGCGTGACACGCACTCCATGACGAGTGCGGGGTCGGTTTCTATTGGGGGATTGTGACTTGGTCCATCCCGTGTGATGTTCCTACTAGATTGGTGACTGACGCACATACCTTATTGATATTCATTGGGCTTGTTGCCATGTTTGGGGCCTTGTGCCGACTTGTAGAATCCTTCTGGGATTGGTATTTCTGTTCATGCATGCATTTGCATATCATTTGGTCTCAGTCCAAAGTTTTTATACTGTTTTTACAAACTCAGCCACATTTCTAAGTTTTGAAAACTCAAATGACTTCTTAAATGATATTTTGGACAGAGGATTACTGTTTCATAATATTTTTTGGACTGAGCATGGATCGGGCTGCGCGCCGCAGCAGTGACTTGAAACAGTGGTAATAATGACACTGTGTGATGTGACTTGAAACAGTGGTAACAATGACATTGTGACTTGAAACAGTGGTAACAACGGCACTGTATGATATAAATTGGTTAGGTAACATTGGCTGACCGGTCAGGTAACATTGACTGACCGGTATATTGCACTTGGGCTGTAGGAGCCCCTCCGGAGTCTATACACACGCGCAGTGAGCACCGTCAATGATAAATCATATGCATGGTTGGCTCGGGTTGCATGCCACAGCGGGTACTGGATTGTACCGTTATATACATCGCATTGCATTCATGTATTTGCACCTTTATTTGTTGTTCAGCTGTAAGTTTCACATATTATTGTATCATTGGATTTCTAGCTTACCTTGTGCATTTTCTGTGTTTTCTTATCTTCGGACTGTATTTATTTGTATTACTCACTGAGTCGGAGTACTTACTTTACTCCCTGCACCTTGTGTGCAGATCCAGAGCAGTCGCAGGCTAAGTAGATCCAGCAGTTCAGCAGATACAGCTTTCCGGGAATGTCAAGGTAGCTGCACGGCTTTCGCAGCCATTGACTTTCTCCCTTCCATCCTTATCTCTTATTTTTTTTCGCACTTTCAGCTTAAACAGACTTTGTATTGGTACGACATTATGTATTCTAGAGGCTCAGATTCGTGACACCGAGTCCTAGTGGGATTGTTTCATGTATTTTGTTATTTTCGCACTTTTCAGTAAATTCAGATTCATATTATATTGTGTTATCGCTGCTGAAATCTATCTAAGTTTGTGGCAATTGTGGTAACAAGGTCGGGCTTGCCTAGTAGTGTGCTGGGTGCCATCACGACCGGGTTGGGGTCGTGACAAAGAATTAGTAACATGCTTACCTTTTATGACTCTTAAGGTTAAAACTTGTAGTTTCATTCGGTACTATACTTTTTTTAATAGTGTCACAACCCAAAAACAAACTATCGTGATGGAGCATATCGTGGGACTAAGCAAGCCAACTACTCAACCAATTCAACTACATAAAAGCTTTGAAAATTTTACGGAAGCAGTTAATTTATAAGGAAATTTTTTTTAAAAAAAAAATAAATATGTTCGCAACACAAAACAAATCTCTCCTAAAACCGGGGTGTCAAGGAGTGCGTGAGCATCTACGACGCAAGATTGTCTAATACAATGTTAAAGAGTAAAACTAAAATATAAGTTATGATAGTGAATGAGAGTCAAGGTCTACAAACGCCATGCAGCTACCTCGATAGTCTCGAAGGATCTCGACTCCACAGCTTAGCAGCCGCCATGACCGAAAGCACCTGTATCTGCACATGAGGTGCACATGGATCTGCGCTCATCAATCTCCCCAGTCTCTCTCACGGGCTTACAATGTCATGAAAGTAGCCCGAATATGATGATATGATGTATTAATAAATAACAACAGAGACTGAGATTTGATATGAAATGAATGAATATGAGTGAGTACGAAATATTAATGAAATTAATAAGTCAACAGCAAGAAACGACCACTATGGGTCCCAACAGTACCAGCATATAGCCTAAACATGATCTATTGCATGATTGACATCTCAATTACTTTATCTCATGGTGAAAACATGGATAACAACAAGATTGATCCATTATGCATTGCAATGGAATCGACCAGGTCACAATTCTCACGGTGCACCCCTGTCACTTAGCATGTGCGTCACCTCAACACCAATCACATAACACTTAATTCAGGGTTTCGAACCCTCAAAGTCAAGTTTACAAGTGTTACTTACCTCAATCCAAGCAAACTCTAACTCCAACATGCCTTTACCTTGCAAATCGGCCTCAAAATGTCCCGAATCTAGCCAAAAGGAGTACAATACAATCAATACGGGCTAAAGGAATAAACTCCACAAGAAATTTTGAAGTTATAACTCAAAAAATCTGAAATTTGGTAAAATCTGGCCCTCAGGCCCATGTCTCAAAATCCAACAAAAGTCACAAAACCCGAAAGCCCATTCAACCACGAGTCTAACCACCCAAATCCCCAAATCAAACACTCTAAATCCCTAGCCTCAAACCCCTAAATTTCACCTCAAAACCTCACAATCTACGTCGAAAAATTAATGGGGAAACAAGATTATTGAATAAAATGAGCACAAGGAACGTACCTCAAGAATCCCATAAAAAATTCTCTCACAAATCTCCAAAACCCGTGCTCAAAATGTTAGAAATGGTGAAAATATCGGAACCCTAGTTGATATATAATCTGCCCAGCAATCTCGTTTATGTGGTTCACTTAGTCGCTTCTGCGGCTTTGCAGGAGCGACTCAAAGCCCGCTTCTACTGCTACCTCCGCACCTGCAGCCAAACATCCGCTCATACGGACTCACTTCTGCGAGAAAACCTGTGCTTCTGTGGAGCCCTCCCCCACAGTCCTATTTCGCTTCTGCGGTCTTCCGGCCTCTCCAGTCACACAGGTGCGGGAAAACCTTCACACCTACGAGCACCTGCTCACCTCCCTTAGTACCCTACATCTGCGGACCTCACCCGACATCTGCGAGCTCGCACCTGCAGTTCCCACTATGTAGGTGCGATTACACCAACAGTCCTCAACTTTAGCAATTACACAATGAGACTACAAACCTACTCCAATTTCCGAAAATCTAATCCGACCCCGATATCAAAAAGTCTATTCCTAGTCAAACTTTTCGAAAATCCAACATTTGCCATTTCAAGCCTAATTCGACTACGAACCTCCAAATCACATTTCGGACATGCTCCTAAGTCCAAAATTACCCAACGGAGCTAACGGAACTATTAAAACTCAAATACAGGGTCATTTACACATAAGTTAACATCCGGTCAACTTTGCTAACTTAAGCCTCCAACCTTGAGATTAAGTGCCTCAATTCATTCTAAAATATTGCTGGACACGAACCAACTAACCCGGTAAGTCATATAACAATTGTAAAGCACAAACGGAGCAGTAAATGGGGGAACGAGGCTAAAACTCTTGAAATGACTGTTGGTTCGTTACATCCTCCCCCTTTTAACCAAACGTTCGCCCTCAAACGGGTCTAGAAACATACCTGGAGTCTCAATTAGGTGTGGATATTTGCTCCGCATCTCCCGCTCGATCTCCCAAGTATCCTCCTCAATTGGGTGCCCTCTGCACTGCACCTTCACTGAATCTATATCCTTTGAACTCAACTTTTGTACCTGCCGATCCAAAATGGCCACTAGCTCCACATCATAATTCATATAACCATCTAACTAAACCGTGCTGAAATCCAAAACATGAGAAAGATCGTCGACATACTTTCGAAGCATTGAAAGATGAAATACTAGATGCACACTCGACAAGCTAGGTGTTAAGGAAAGCTTGTAAGCCACCTCCCCAATCCTCTGAAGTACCTCAAACCTCCCAATAAATCGAGAGCTCAACTTGCCCTTCTTCCCGAACCTCATAACATCCTTCATGGGTGAAACCTTCAGTAGAACTGTCTCCCCAACCATGTAAGCCATCTCACAGACCTTCTTGTCGGCATAGCTCTTCTGTCTAGACTATGTTGTGCGAAGCCGCTCCTGAATCAATCTAACCTTGTCCAAAGCATCTTGAACCAAGTTAGCACCCAATAGCCTAGCCTCAGCTGGCTCAAAACAACCCATCGGAGATCTATACTGCCTCCCATATAAAGCCTTATACGGAGCCATTTGAATGCTCGACTAGTAATTGCTGTTGTACAAAACACTGCAAGTGATAGAAACTGATCCCACGAACCCTCAAAATCAATGACACAAGTGCATAACATATTATCCAATATCTAAATAGTGCACTCAGACTGTCCATCCGTCGGAGGGTGAAATATGGTACTCAACTCAACCTTGGTGCCCAATTCTTGTTGAACAACTCTCCAAAACTGCAATGTAAACTGCGTGTCCTGATCTAAAATTATTGACACTAGGACACTGTGAATGCGAACAATCTCTTGAATGTAAATCTCAGCCAACTGATCCGAAGAGTAAGTAGTACCAATTGGAATGAAGTATGCGTACTTGGTCAGTTGGTCCACAATCATCCAAATAACATCGAGCTTCCTTGAAGTCCGTGGGAGCCCAACTATGGAATCAATGGTGATCCACTCCTAGTTCCACTCATGAATATCCGTTCTCTGAAGCAATCCACTCAGTCTTTGATGTTCATACTTTACCTGTTGACAGTTAAGGCACCAAGCTACAAACCCCTCTATATCCTTCTTCATTCTCCTCCACCAATAGTGTTGCCTTAAGTCCTGGTACATCTTCGCAGCACCTGGATGACTGGAATCCCGCGAGCTGTAGGCCTCCTCAAGAATCAACTCACATAATCCATCTACATTGGGCACATATATCCATCATTGCATCCTCAACACCCCATCATCTTGAATAGTAACATCTCCGGCATCATTATGCTGAACCTTGTCCTTGAGGACGAGCAAATGAGGATCATCATACTTGGCGCTCTCTGATGCAATCATATAAGGAAGACCGAGAAACCACACATGCTAGAATGCAAGGCTACTCATAGTTAAGAGGTCTCTCATCAATAGGAATGAATGCAAGTCTACTCATACTTACTGCTTTCCTACTCCTGGCATCAACCACCACATTGGCTTTCACCGGATGATACAAAATAGTAATATCATAGTCCTTTAGCAGCTCTAACCATCTTCGCTGCCTCAAATTTAGATTGTTCTATTTGAACAAGTGTTGGGGGCTCCGATGATCCATAATTACCTCATAAGACACACCATAGAGATAATGCGTCCAAATCTTTAATGCATGAACAATGGCAATCAACTTCAAATTATGAAGGGTTATTCTTCTCATAAGGATTCAACTGGCGCGAATCATAAGCAATAACTCTACCCTCCTACATAAAAACACCCGATACTGATCCGAGAAGCATTATAATACACTGTATAAGAACCAGAAGCTAAAGGTAGAACTAGAACTAGAGTTGTGGTCAAGGCAGTCTTGAGCTTCTGAATGCTCTCCCCACACTCATCCAACCAGCTGGAAGAAACACCCTTTTGGGTCAATTTGTTCAAGGGCGATGAAATAAACCAGAAACCCTACACGAAGCGACGATAATAATCGGATAAACCAAGAAAGTTATGAATCTCCGTAGCTGCGGAAGGTCTGGACCAACTCTGAACTACTTCTATCTTCTTTGGATCGACCTTAATCCCCTCATTGGATACCATGTGCCCCAAGAATGCCACAAAATCGAGCCAGAACTCACATTTGTAGAACTTGGGATAAAGTTTCTCCTCCCTCAACCCTGTAACATAATCCTCAAATGATGGGCATGCTCCTCCTGCCTACGAGTGTACACCAGGATATTATCTATGAACACTATAACAAACGAGTAGAGATAAGGCTGAAACACATTGTTCATCAGATGCATGAACGTTGCTGGGGCATTGGTCAGGCCAAAAGACATTACAAGGAACTCATAAATGACCAATACGGGTCCTGAAAGCCGTCTTTAGAATATTCGAGTCTCGAATCTTCAACTGGTGATACCCAAACCTCAAATCAATCTTGGAGAACACCCTCACTCCATGAACCTAGTCAAATAGATCATCAATACACGACAAAGAATAGTTGTTCTTGATTATGACTTTGTTCAACTGCCTATAAACAATGCATATGCGCATAGTACCACCCTTCTTCTTCCTAAAAAGAATTGGTGCACACCAAGGCGACACACCAGGCCTAACAAATGCCTTATCTAGAAGTTCCTAAAGATGCTCTTTCAATTCCTTCAAATCAATCGGTGCCATGCATTACGGAGGAATAGAAATGGGTTGAGTGCTCGACACCAAGTCTAAACCAAAGTTAATATCCCTATCGGGCGCAATGCCTAATAGGTCTGCAAGAAACACATTTGGAAAATCTCGCACAAGCAGAACAAAATCAATAGTGGGGGTATCAGCACAAACATCTCTAACAAAGGCCAAGTAAGATAAATAACCCTTCCTTACCATTCGCGCCTTGAAATACGAAATCATTTTGCTGGGAAGATAGTCTAGAGAATCTCTCCACTCAATCCCTGGCAACCCTAACATCGCCATCATCACAATCTTAGAATGTCAATCCAGAACAGCATGACATGGAGACAACCAATCCATGCCTAAGATCACGTCAAAATCGACAATCCTAAGCAGCAGGAGATCAACTCTCATCTCCAATCCCTTAATAGTCACTACACATGACCGGTATACATAATCCATAATAATTGTATCACCCACCGGTGTAGATACATGAGCAGATGAAACTAAGGACTCACGGGCATATCCAGATAATGAGAAAAATATGATAACATATATGAATAAGTGGAACCAGGGTCAAATAATACAGAGGCATCCGTGTGGCATACTGCGACAATGCATGTGATCACTATGTTTTAAATAATAGCATCTAGTCTGGCAGGAAGAGCGTTAAATCAGACCTGGACACCACCTGATTGGCCTCCCTCTCTAGGGTGACTCCAAGTTGGCTGAGCTCTATCCCAAACTGCTAGCGGGTGGTGAAGTAACGGGTTCTGAAGTCATAAGCTGACTCCTCTGCTAAGCTGGACCTCCCAAAAGGCGGAGACAATGCCTTATGATGTGACCCAAATCTCCACACTCAAAATAACCTCTACTTGTGAATAATGATGAATATTAAGACGAACCCCGAGAATCGGAGTAACTATCAAAGGACTCAGTACAGATGAACCCTGAGCTGATGGTGCACAAGACGAACTCTGATCTGGAAGGGCATTGAGAGATGAGGGACCCTATTGTGCACTGTATGAACCCTAGCCAGATGATGCACCATGGTGAACTGAATGAGCCATATGAGCATGCCTATAAGGACAACCCCTGCTGTGGTAGAAATGACCTCCAGAAGGAACACAACACGATTCATGAGGTCTCTTCGCCTCCCTCTCACCTCACTCCTATCTTTTGACAATCTCTCTCTGCAAAGCAATATCAACAAACTCATCGAAAATAACATTAGACACCATCTCCCTAGTCATAAGCAACGACAACTGATATGTGAGGCCATTAATGAACCTCCTGATCCTCTCCTTATCAGTGGGAACCATCCAAACTACATGACGGGCCAACTTAAGAAAACCTTATCTCGTATTGCGTCATAGAAATACCATCCTGATGAAACTACTCAATGTCTATGCAGCTTTTCTCTACAAGACTACTTCACGAACTTTTTCAGAAAAGAATAAGGAACTTTTACCAGGTAAGTGGTGCTGCAATGACTGGCATGTGCCTCTTATAAGACTCCTACCATCTGAAGGCAGCCCCAAAAAACTGAAATGTAGTGAATGAGACTTTTCCAGAATACCTATTGTACGCGGAATCTGCTAACACTTATCTAAGAAACCCTAGGCATCCTCCAACTCTTCCCCATTAAAAGATGGATACTGGAGAATCCCAAACCTCTTTAGCCTCTGCAGTTCATCGTCAGTCATAACATGAACCACATAGGCCTAAGCAGTTGCAATCGGCTGGGCTAGTAGTGCCCCCAGTGCCTAGAGTCTGTGTATCACCTACTCAGGTGTGCGAGCGGCGAGAGTCTAAGCACCTCCCCCAACCTGAAAAGTGGCTGCTGCGGTCGAAATAGAGACCGCTTGAGCAAGACTGGTGCACACAGTCAGAATTGGAGCTAAGGCCTCCTGAAGACCTAGAATCACAATGGGCACAACTGGTGCCTTAGCTAGCCCCACTGGCTCATCCACAACTGGAACCTGCTTTTGAACTAGGACAACTAATGGATCTGCAAGTGTACAAGCTGTACCTCTACCCCTACCGCGACCTAGGCCTCTCGCGACACTAACTGGTGGTACTGGTCGCTGTCCATCCTATCCGACAGCACGTGTCCTCACTATATGTGAGAGAATAGAATAAAAAGGTTTAGTTACCAGAATCAACAGATTCACACGATAAGAATTAAGGAATGTCATGTTTTCTAAGGATTTGGCAACCTCTCGGAGATAAGTATAGATGTCTCCATACTGATCTGCAAGACTCTACTAAAATTGGTCATCACTCGTGAGACCTATGTAACCTAGGCTCTGATACAAACTTATCACGACCCAAAAACCAACCGTCGTGATGACGCCTATCGTAGGACTAGGAAAGATCAACCAATTAAAGTAAATAAAAGCTTTGAAAAAAATACGCAAGCAGTTAATATTAAAGAAAACTTTTTAAAAAAACAAAAATACGTTCGCAACTCAATACAAATCTCTCCTAATATCGAGGTGTCACCGAGTACATTAGCTTTTATGACAGAAGATATTCTAATACAATATCTAAAGAGTAAAATTTATATATAAGTAAAGATAATGAAGGAGAGTCAAGGTCTGCGAATGCCATGCAACTACCTCGATAGTCTCCAAAGATCTCGACTCCTCAACTCAGCAGCCACCGTGATCGAAAGCACGTGGATCTGTACACGAGTGTGCGTGAGTATAACCAACTCAATAAGTAACACATCCAACCTCTAAGCTGAAAGTAGTGATGAACTCAACCGGTACAGTTCAATATAGAAATAACAATGCATAAACGTAGGAATGCTTTCAAGTTGAACAGTTAAACTCAATATAGTAAGATAGATCAAACCTGAATGATATGAATAATATAACTCCTCTACTTCTGCATGGGAATTCACATGTTGTATGTGATACACCATGCTGGCAGCCTCATGTGCTCACTCAAATGCTCAAAAACTCAGTATTGTATATGGCCAAATCCGGCCCATGGAGGATCCATCTAGGAGTATATACATTAACTGAACATCAGTCACGTAGTACTGAATAAGGCCAATCCAGCTCGTGGGGAAGTTCCATCCCCGGGTATATAAATGCTTCGGACAAGATCCATGTCTAGGGATGATTTATCCCTCAATATAATCAACCGTGCTCACTAAGGGTGTGTGCTGACTCCAGAGGGGCTCCTTCAGCCCAAGTGCTATCATAAATTAATAAAAATTCTTCGGCATACATCCCGATCTCTTAAATATCACTCATAATCAGGCCCTCGGCCTCACTCAGTCATGAATCTCTCCAATCTCTTTCACGGCCTCACAATGTCATGAAAGTAGCCCGAACATGATGATATGATGTATCAATAAATAACAATAATGACTGAGATGTGACATAAAATGAATGAATATGACTGAGTATGAAATATCAATGAAATCAGTAAGTCAATGGAAAGAAACGACCACTATCATTCCCAGCAGTACTAGAATATGCCTAAACATGATCTCTAGCATGGTTGACAACTTAATTAATCTATCACATGGTAAAAACACAGATATCAACAACATAGATCTACTATACAGTGCCATGGAATCGACCAGGTCACAATTCTCACGGTGCACGCCCGCACACCCGTCACTTGGCATGTGCATCACCTCAAAACCAATCACATAACACATAATTTGGGATTTTGAACCCTCAGAGCCAAGATTAGAAGTGTTACGTATCTCAATCGGGGCAAAACTCTACACCAACACGCCTTTCCTCACAAATCAGCCTCAAAATGTCCCGAATCTATCCATAAGAAGTAAAATACAATCAATGCATGCTAAAAGAATAAATTCCATAAGAAATTATGAAGTTATAACTCAAAAACCCGAAATCGGCTCAAAGCCGGTCCCCGGGCCCATGTCTCGAAATCCGACATAAGTCACCAAATCCGAAAGCCCATTCAACCACAAGTCTAACCATACCAAATTCATAAAAATCTGACACCAAATTGCCACAAAAATCCCCATGTCAAACTCTCCAAATCCTTGCCTCAGATCTCCAAATTTCACCTCAAAAAAGCACAATCTAGGTGGGAAAATCAATGGGGAAACAAGATTATTGAATAAAATGAGCACAAGGAACTTACCTCAAGAATCTTCTCAAAATCTCCAGAACCCGAGCTCAAAATGTTAGAAGTTGAGAAAATGTGCGGCTACCTCAATACCTATGGACACACTTCCACTCCTGCGGACTCGCTTTTGTGAGAAAACCTCTGCTTTTGCGGAGCACAGCTCCACAGTCCAATTCCATTTCTGTGGTCTTCCGGCTGCATCTGCAGTCATGCAGGTGCAGGAAAACCTTCGCACCTGCTCACCTCCCTTCAAACACCACATCTACGGACTTCACCCCATCTGCGAACTCACACCTACGGTGCCTGTTTCGTAGGTGCAATTACAGCAGCAGTCCTCAACTTTATCAACTTCACAAAGTTCAATTCCAAGTCCTTCAACTGCCTGAAATCAACCCGAGGCCTTCGGGGCCTCAATTAAACATACCTACAAGCCTTAAAACACGATACGAACTTAGTCGAGCCTTCAAATCACCTCAAACAACATCAAAAATACAAATCGCACCCCAATTCAAGCTTATCAAATCACGTCCCAAAGACCTCAAATTTTGCACACAAGTCACAAATAATACTACGGACCTGCTCCAACTTCCAGAAACTCAAATCCGAGGTCATTTACTCATAAGCCAATATCCGCTCAACCTTTCCAACTTAAGCCTCCAACCATGAGACTAAGTGTCTCAATTCATTCCGAAATCTCTCCCAACCTGAACCAACTAACCCGATAAGCCATATAACAATAGTAAAGCACAACAGTGATGTAAATAGGGGAACATGGTTACAACTTTTGAAAAGACTGGTCGAGTCGTTATAAATAGTTATCATATTTCACATTAATCAACTTCTCAACTTAATTCCTTACCCTAACAGGTGTTTCTACTTTACTTAAAACGAAATTACTATTATGTTTAGTTTATTAAATTATATATTCAAATCAGTAGATTATCCGATGATTTATTCTATTTGAAATGTTATTTTCTTCACCCAAATGATTTCTAAATAAACTCAATTCCTTGTTGATTTTCTACTTGATTCAGAAATTGTAATTCTAATTCATTGGAAATAAAATGATCCTTTGAACATTTTTATTAGCATTGGACATGGATACAATGTACATGGTAGCATGTGAATTTTGCCGTACGAAAGTAATATAAGATATGGGCACGAGGTACCGTGATTACATGTTAATTTTACTATTGGCACATGAGTTGCCCATGAACTTGTGATAGAAATATGGACACGAGGTGCCGTGAGAATAATATAGTGTGTTGAGACTCGTGATTTGTGATTATGAGATAAGGTACTACAGAGTGACTTTGTTGTGAAAAAACTTATATTTGAAAGACTTGATTAATTGGTTGTACTCGTGTCCTAATTTGTTTTTGAATGATATTCTACGATGTTACTACTACTTTGTTGCTTATCTCCATGATTGATTTCTTTTTCCATTTACTGCTTCCCATTTTCCATTATTATCGTTATACTGCTATATTCACAGGTTATTTGACTAGTGAGTGTCTTGACTGTACCTCATCACTACTCTACCGAGGCTAGTCTTGATACTTACTGAGTACTGACCATGGTGTACTCATACTACACATGTGTACTTTTGTGCAGATCCAGGTAATTATGATTGACTTGTTTGGAGACCCATGTCTATGCTACTGGAGACTTCAAGATATACCTGTTCGACGTACTCAGGCTCCAAAGTCACCTTCTGTTGTATTTGTTTCCAATATTTCTTACTATTCCGGAACATTGATGTATTCACTATATATAGCTTCTCTTAGAAGGTCTTATTACTTGTACTACCGATTTTGGGATATTGTATCATGTCGAGAATATTGGTTTATTTAAAAATTCTCAGTTCATGTTTAATAATTATTAAAAAGAACCTGCTATCATTTTGGTACGTGTTAGGCTTACCTTGTAAGGCCCCGTGAAAATCTCTACTCAAAACCTGAAAGCTCGTAGTTCCAAGTTAGGTATATGTGTTCGGACCCTTTAGACTGATCTATGCATTAAAAAGTTAAGGAATAATGTTTACCAGAAAAGTGCATTTCTGCGGTCCATTATGCGATCGTAGAATAGCTATGCGAACCGCATAGTCATTGCAAAGTGAGGTAGTGTGATGGTTAATTTGAGGTCAACTTTGCGGTCACTTATGCGATCGCATAATAAATATGCAGGCTGCATAGTCACCGCATAATTCCCTTGGAATTTTGTAAAGTGCAGTTCTGCAGTGCATTATGCAATCGTAGAACAGGTATGTAGACCGCATTTCTATCGCATACCCAGTCAGTGTGTTCGGGTTTTGGGGCCATTTTTACGGTCCATTCTACGGGACGCATGTCCATTATGCGATCCCATATGCGATAGAAGATCGTGTCGGGTCTCCTATTTTCTAACTTTGAAAACCCGACCCCATTCCATTAAAAACACCCCATTAGACCATCTTTCTATTATTTTCACTTCATATAGATTGAGAGGGGAGGTTCTAGAGAGAGAGGGAGCGATCTTCATCAAGTACCCACTCAACCCTGCCCTAAATCCTTGAAGATTGTCCAGTAAAATTGCTAGGTCTTCACCCTAAGAGGTAAGAACTTGTATCCTCACTTATAATTTCAAAATTTCTATTAAGGCAAGTGATTAGCAAGTGAGTTCATGGGTATAAGAGTTAATAATCTTGGATGCATAAAGGATAATGGGATATGGGGAGGTTGTGAACCAAAAAGATAAGAATTGTGATATAGGATGATGAAATTCTCTCACAAAAGGGTCCTAGAATCATTGTGCACACTTAGTACTTGGTAATATGCTCGAATAAATTAGAAACCTAATCATGTCTCTAATTCTTGGTTCAGTTTGCAATTCTTATAAAATAGATTTAAGTCTTAAGGGCCCCGAAATTTATTATAAAGATTTAAGGAAAGCTCTATTGAGGTATGTATGGCTAAAAACCCCTTCCTCGTAGAAATTGAGCTTCCATGGTGCCCGAGCAAACGTTGTAAGTTTGAAACTTGATTGATGCGGTACTTGTTATGTTAGATGAATTGACATTGTGAAAATGTATGTGGAAGGTACTTCTTCTTGTGTTTAATGTGTTTTTCTTTGTAAATGAAAGATGTGTGGAGAAAATTATCTATGTGTTAAATGCCTAAATGCCATGCCAAGATTACTTTGGGACTAATATGCCAAAATAAATGAATTCAACTTGATGCTTATAACCTAAACTGCTTTTGTATGTGCCTACGGTCTTAAGTGGCAAAGTAAATGGTAAAATTGGGAATAATGTGAAACATGAATTGTGGAATGTGGTAATTGTGGCCCCAAGTGCCGATGAGCTAATACATGTGTAACTAAAGATTGGAGTCAGATGATTAACGGAAAATGGTAACGCCTCAGGGAGACGACTTAGTCGATCGGGCTATGATCGAACGTAATGTTATACATATGTGGTGGTAATGTATTGATAATTGGATCGAGAAAGTGAGAATGAAATAATGGTAACGTCTCCGGGAGACGACTTAGCCGATCGGGTCATGATCAGACTCCGCTCAAGAAATCGGTGGCAATGTGGATAATGAGGCAACAATGTGGGATGCTCCAATCTAATATTTCAAAAACTTTGTGAAAACTATGTGAACCTCTTATATAATTGATGTTCTACTTATCTGAAACCTTGATGTCTTTATTATTTCCTCTTTACTATTGTATGGTTGTTCTTTCTAACAGGATGGTGTTTAATTATACATACTAGTACTATTCTATGGTACTAATGCCCCTTTTGCCGGGGGCGCTATATTTTTAAATGAATGTAGGTGGCTCCATAGCGGATAGCGCGGATCACGCATAGCAAAGCATCCTCCTCTCAAAGTATGGGTGAGCCCCTTTATCCTTCTAGGGGTTTTGTTGTACATCTTTTGTTATAGATATCCACTTTTGAAGTATAGCCAGGGCCTTATTGCGACGTTGTCATTATTTTCTTTTGTATCCTTAAAGGCTCCGTAGACGTTTGTGTGGGTTATGTATGGGTATTGGATAGGTCAATGAACTATGTTGTAACTTTGTACTCTAGATCTTCTAAACTATAACTGTATGAAATATTGAAAACTTAACCACGGTTTAAGGTTTGTGGCATGAAAATCGTTTAACGATGTGAATGTTCATATTTTACAATTGTCTAAATAAATGATAGTATGGTTCCCTTAACCGTATTGATTTGGGGTAGAATGGTATTAATAAGGCTTGCTCAGTTGGGGTTCACTTGATTGAGCGCCGTTTGCGCTTCCCGAGGTTGGGGCATGACATACCTAGTTTTTGGGACTAGGTGCTATCACATTCGAAGGGATTTTGGGTCATGACAGCCAATATGGTGGCCGATGCCTTGAGTCGAAAGGAAGAGAGTTTGGGTAGTTTAGCACATTTACGGGCAGCAAAGAGGCCATTATCATTGGATGTTCAGGCCTTAGCCCACTCATTTGTTAGATTGGATATTTTGGAGCCCAACCGAATTCTTGCCTGCGTGGTTTCTCGGTCTTCTCTATAAGATCATATTAGGGAGCGTCTGTATGATTGACCCCCATTATATTATCCTTAAAGGCACAGTGCAACACGATGATGCTAAGGAGGTCACTATTGCGGATAATGGTGTGTTACAGATGCAGGGCAGGCTATGTGTTTCCAATATGGATGGTTTGCGTGAGTTGATTCTTTAGGAGGCTCACAGTTCACGACAACCGATTTATTTGGGTGCCGCTAAGATGTATCATGACTTGAGGAAGCACTATTGGTGGAAGAAGATGAAGAAGAACATAGTATAGTATGTAGCTCGGTGCCTAAATTTTCAGCAGGTGAAGTATGAGCATCAGCGGCCAGGTGGTTTACTTCAGAGTCTTCTATAGTAGAAATGGGAGTGGGTTACTATGGATTTTATTGTTGGATCCCATGGACTTAGAGCAAATTTGAGATGTTGTAGGTGATTGTGGACAGGTTGACCAAGTCGGCACGTTTCATTCTGGTAGTGACTACCTATTCTTCAGAGAAGCCGACATATATATCTGCGAGATTGTCAGACTTCATGGTATACTGGTATACATCATCTCTTACGGCGTACACAGTTTATGTCACAGTTTTGGAGGGCCGTACAGCATGAGTTAGGCATGCGGGTTGAGTTGAGTACAACATTTCACCCTCAGACGGACGAACAGTCTGAGCGCACCATTCAGATATTGGAAGATATTCTTCGTGCCTGCGTTATAGATTTTAGGGGTTCTTGGGATCAGTTATTGCTGCTTGTGAAGTTTGCCTACAACAACAACTACCAATCAAGTATTCAGATTGCTCCTTATAAGGCCCTATATGGGAGATCGTATCGTTCGCCTGTTAGGTGGTTTGAGCTAGGAGAGACTAAGTTATTAGGCACAGATTTGGTTTGAGATGCTTTGGAGAAGGTCAAGATAATCTAGGATCAGCTTCATATAGCCCAATCTAGATAGAAGAGTTATGCGAATCGGAAGGTTCGTGATGTTTATTCATGGTTGGAGAGCGAGCCTTGCTCCGGGTTTTATCCATGAAAGGGTGTAATGAGGTTTGAGAAGAAGGGAAAGTTGAGCTATAGGTACATTGGACCTTTTGAGATCTTTGAAAGGATTGGTAATTTGGCCTACAAGCTTTCATTTCCACCTAGTCTATCTGGGGTTCATCCAGTGTTCCATGTTTATATGCTTCAGAAGTATTATGGTGGCCCATCTCATGTTTTAGACTTAGCACAATCCAATTAGACTAGGATTTGACTTATATCAAGGAGCTTGTGGTTATCTTGGATAGATAGGTCCGGAAGTTAAGATCAAAGAACATTGCTTCAGTAAAGGTTCAATGAAGGGGTCATCCTATCGAGGAGGCGACCAGGGAGATCGAGCATAACATGCGAAATCGTTATTCTCATCTATTCACCATTCAGGTATGTCCTTATGCGCATTCAAGGATGAACATTTTTTTTAAGAGAGGGAGAGTACAACGACCTGATCGGTCATTTTGTGTATTTGTACCGTGTTACCACTTTTTATGCTTCACACATGTTTGTTTATGGTCTTATGACTTGCGGGGTTGGTTAGTTTTGTTCCGGGAAGCTTTCTGGTTGATTTGGACCCTTTGATTCTTAACTAATAGAAGTTTAAATTAGAAAATATTTACCAAACCTTAACTTTTATGAAAATGACCCGAGGCTGTGTTTTGATGACTTCGACAACTTCATATCGTGATTTTGGACTTGGGCATAAGCCCGGAATTGAATTCGGAAGTTCGTAGGTTGACTAGTGTTGTCTGGCAAAATTTGAAAATTTGAAGTTTAAAGGTTTGACCGTAGGTCGACCTTTAGATATCGATCTTGGAATTTGATTTAGGGACTTGGAATAGGTCCGTTATGCTATTTAAAACTTGTCTGCAAATTTGGTATCATTTGGAGGTAATTTGATAGGATTAAGACATTTAGTTGTAATTCAATAGATTCTTGAACTTTAGTTTGAGGTTCATGTGTGTTGTTGTTAGATTCATTGTTCTAGATGTTATTTTTGGTTTTTGATTACGTGAGCAAGTTCGTATGATGTTTTTAGACTTGTGTAGATGTTTGGTTTGGAGCCCCGAGGGCTCAGATATGTTTCTGACATGTATCAGAATGGTTTTGAGCTTAAAATGACTATTGGTGTGTTGGTGCTCTATTATCATAATTGCGAGCTCCAGCTTCACAATTGCGAAGGTGACAATAGGGGGTCAGAAGTCGCAAATTCAACTTCCCCTTTGCATTTGCGAAGGCAGCAGTATTTTTCTTGGTTTACAATTGCGAACAATTGTTTGTTTTTGCGATGATGGCCAGTTTGCGATTGCAATGCCTTTTCTCACAATTTCATGGATGCATGAGGCGGTCAGGATTCACAAATACGAGCCCTGATTCACAATTGCGAGGGTTCGCATTGAAGCTGGTTAGAGACGGGATTTTTGAATGCATTCTCTCATTTTAGAACCCTAGACTCGGTAGAAGGATATTTGGAGAAGGAATTTTTTTCTACAAACTTGGGTAAGTGATTCTAATCTATTTTTGATCATATACCATCAACATATCTTAGATTATAACGTCAAAATCATGTGAATCAAATGGAAAATTTGTAAAACTTTGTCATGTTTTTGAAAAGATAAGAAATTGAGTTTTAAGAGTCAATTTGGACTCGGATTTTGAAACTAATCCCATGTATGAACTCGTGGGGTCATGGATACACGAAATCTACTATGGACTTGGGTTTTTGACTGGGCGAGCCCTGGGTTGACTTTTGTTGACTCTTTGGGAAACGTTTAAGGATATCTTAGCTTTATCTATTGTAATTGATTTCCCTAGCATGTTTGATGATATTAAGTTGATTTTTGTCAGATTTGAGCCGTGTGGAGGTGAATATTAAGGGAAAAGCTATTTTTGAATGTTGAATTGGCCTAGTTGAGGTAAGTGTCTTACTTAAATTTGTGTGGGAGAACTACCCCTTCGGATTGGTGTTGATTGAGTCATTTTATGCTATGTAAAGCTGTGTATGCAAGGTGACGAATGGGTACATAGGTTGTACGTGATATTTGACCTGTTTAGGCTACGTAGACTATTTCCATGCTTTAATTGTGATTCCATTTCAAGTTCTAAATTCTCAAAATCAATCTATTCATAGTTGTGTTAGTTTATCCTTGCATTCCTCAATTGACTTGTTTAACACCTGCTCTACATCCTACTTGATAAATTGCTCTCATGCCTTAGTTAAACTTGTAGCCTTTATTTGGTACATATCATCTCTTTCATTGTTGATTATCATTTCTTGAAGTCATTGTACGTGTCATCTAGTTCATTGTTAACATCTATTACTTGAAGTTATTGCTACTATTTATCTCTTTCGTTGCTATTATACTTGTAACAACCTGACAGGTCGTTTTGCTTTCTAGATCTCTATTTCCCTAATTACGATTTTATATATGTGCTTTCACTAATTTACGACTAGCGGGAATGTTTGGTTTAGGCTTGTAAGGGACCGGGTTGAAATCGAAACACTTAAATGGCCAAGTTTGACATGAATTAGTTTTTTGAGTAAACGACATCGAAACCAGGATTTGATGGTTCCAATGTTCAGGTCGGGTTTTGGGTGATCTAGGAGCATTTCAGCGTTTGATGTTGGAAGTTGGTTCATTGAAGGTTTTCAAGTTCTTTAAATTTGTTTTGGAGTAGAGTTTGGTGTTATCGAGGTCCGTTTGGGATTACAATCCTGCGAACAGGTCCGTATGGCGATTTATGACTTGCACGCAAAATTTGGTATCATTCCGAGTAGTCTAGGTATGATTCAGCGTGTTTAAAGCTTGTTAAGAATCATGAAGTTCATAAGTTGATTCAATTTGGTTCTGAGGTGTGATTCATAGTTTTGTATTTATTTTACGTGATCTAAGAGTTTCAGGAGATCTGTATATGGTTATGGACTTGTTGGTGCATTTGGGCGGGGTCCTGGGGGCTCGGGTGCATTTTGTACCGCCCGGAGCTAAGTTCAAAATTGCTGGTGTGTGGTTCTGGTTTCCTTCTTCATGAATGCGAAAAGACCCTCGTGTTTGCAATGCAGTATTTGGGGACTAGGTGATGTTGTTTTTGTTTGCAAAGTAGGGGTCGTGTTTGCAGAGGCTTGGACCATCGGTCGTCGCGTTTGCGATTTACTCGTCGCATTCACATAGAAGACGTGGACCTTGACCTGGTAAAATCAATTGCCTTTTGCATTCACGAGTGGAGGCACGCGTTCACAATGAGAGGGCAGCTTGGTGCATCGCGTTTGCAAGTGTCTTCTCGCCACCGAGAAGAAGAATTTTCCCAGATTCGTGAGTTTTCCCGGCTTGTCCATGATCGCGAAGAATGCACACCTGGGCAGTGACTTAATAAATTTTGGGACTTTGGCCTTTTTGTTCATTTCTCTCATTTGTTAGCCGATTTTGAAGATTTTTAGAGAGTGAATTTCACCTAGAACCTTGAGGTAAGTCTATTCTACATAATGTGAGTTTAATACCTAGATTATGGGTATATCTTAACATGAAAATTATAAAAAAAATTAGTATTTTGTTGAAAACCCTAGTTTTTGACAAAATGGGTTTAGATCACGAAAATTGTTATGGAATTGAGTAGAAATTATATATTTATTTTCATGAGGTTATGGGTAACAATTATTTACAAAAAATTCCGAAATCCAGGCACGTGGGCCTGGAGTGAATTTTAGGAATCTTGAAAATTGGGTTGGATAATCACTCTAATAGTTAAATTATGAACTTTTGAGCAATTATAGATTAGTTTGTACAACCTTTGGCTAGTTTTGGATAGTTCGGCACCAACTTGAGGCTTTTAGAGTGATTTGTGGACTAGAAAGTAGACTTTGGAACGAGGTAAGTCTCTTGCCTAACCTTATAAGAGGGAATAAACCCCATAGGTTTTAAATTTTGTTATTTTCTACTAATTGTGGGTGCTATGTACACACAAAGTGACGGGATTTTGTGTGTAGCTAAAATTCATATTATGTCCAGTTAGACATAGGCCAATATTATGCTATTAATTGCATTATTTGACCTCAACTTACTAGTTTAATTGCTTGTATTAATAAGTAAAAACTTAGTTAAAGATGATGTTAAATCAAGCTTCACTACTTAGAGATTTGGTGGAACGTTTAATTGTTGATGGGAATTTATATTTTTTATGGGCTTACCTTGGAGTTGTAAATACAAAATTCGTAATCTGAAGAGTTTCCATATTCGTGTTAATCATGCCGAACGCCTCGACGATATTTATATGTATTATGGAATGCATCAATAGATCGGGCCCTACGACCTTGGCATAACTCGTGCGTGTTGTCACTCCGAGTCCGATTATACTTGATATGTCTTTCGTGACTTGAGGATTTAAAAATAAATGCTGAGCCCTTACTTGTTGAGATTACCATGTGATATTTGGGGACTTTAAAATTGTTATTTTGTTAAAGGATCGTTTAATTATCGCCTTTTATTCTATCATTGATGTTATATTTCATGCCTACTAAGTATTCTTCTACAGTATGTATATTGCCCACTATTAAGTGTTGATGTCGACCCCTCGTCACCACTTCTTTGAGGTTTGACTAGATAACTACCTGATACACGTTATTTACGTACTCACATTACACTTCTGCACATATTGTGCAGGTTCTGAAGCAGGTGCATCTGGAGTTCGTCCGGGCGCGCATCCGCATTACTCGGAGGCTTAGTGGTGAGCTGCTTCTCATGCTCCATTCTGCAGCACCCATAGTCTTCTCTTATTATGTTTTTATTATTTCTGTATATTTTGTCTTAGACAACAACTCTTAGAGAGTTTTGTATATTCTGCTAGACGCTAGTGCACTTGTGACATCGATTTTTGAGTGATTCTAATAGATATTTCATGGGTTTTTATTATAAAATTCACTACTTCACTCTTTCTTCTAAATCTTGCTTTTACATTATTACAATCCCCTATTAATCGTTCGCTTATTAAATAAAAATCAATGACTTCAAAAATACTAAATGAACAATTACATGGATAGTTCAGCGTTGCCTTGCCTAGCAGCAACGTTGGGTGCCATCACGGTCTATAGTGGGAATTGAGTCGTGATATCTTTCCATCACGGCCAACAGTTTCCCTAGTCATGAGTGGGGCTAATAGTCTTGCAGATCGATGCGGAGACGTCTATACTTCTCTTCGAAGGGCTGTAGTGTGTTGGGAAACTTCTCTTTCTTAATCTCCTATTGTGTAGTTGATGTTATGCTAAGTATTTCTCTTATTCTCTGACAGAAGGTGAGAGTACATGCGGAAGATGTACTCGGTGGTGGAAAAGTTTCTCCCCCTATTTCTTGAGGCCTGGGTAGAGTCCAAGGGAGAGCTCTAGCTCCTCCTAGAGGACGAGGGCATCCTAGAGTTGCTCCCGTAGTACCACCAGCGTATCCAGTGGAGGATCCTGTCATTGAGGAGCAGGGTGGGGTGCCTGCAGTTGAGCTGGCCCCAAGATTTTTCACGAGCGTACGGGGATTTCAGGAGGTCATGGGTCGTATGCTACAGTTCATGGATTCTATGGTGCACATCTCAGGTGGGAGGGGGAGCACAGACCCCTACTGCTCAGGATCTATGGCACGCTTCTGTCATATATCAGATCCCATGCGCATTACCTATGGGCACAGCCAAGTCAGCTGCAGTGGCTGTACCGGAGCCTAGGCCAGATGCGACCTTCAAGCCGCATAAACTGTTGGATAAATAGACTAGACTGAATCCTCCTTCCTTTGGTGGTGAGTGACATGAGGATCCCTAGGATTTTATTGACCATTGTAAAGACAAGCTGAACAACATGACAGTATAGGAGTCCAGCGGGGTGGACTTCATTACACTTATGATACTCCCTACTAATGCAAAGAGAGTTCAAAGGTTTATTGCAGGCTTGAATTATAGTATTCAGGTTACTATGGCCCGGGTAGTGGTGATGGGGACTTCTTACGAGCAGGTTGTGGAGATAGCTCGACGGATAGGGTATCCACAACCAGGGCCGATTGTATACATTTGGGGATAAGAGGCATCGACATTCTATAGAATTTAGCGGCGCCCGTTCTGGGGGTAGAGGTCAGTTCGTGAGAGGTCAATCTAGCAGACCCACTTATTCAGAACCATCACCTTCTCGGGGTGCACCAGTGCAGCCCTATTTCTGTGTTGTTCTAGAGAACTCCTATTGCCCACCGGCTATTCCGGATTCTTCCAATGGGTATTTAAGGCCTCATGGTCAAACTTAGGGCCATTCATCTTCCATAACGAGAGGTTGCTATGAGTGCGGTGAGCTTGGTTGCATGAGGAGATCATTCCCTAGGTTTAGGGGCAAGGTGGGGCAATAGGGCCAGTAGGTCCATCACTCCAACTAGGTTTTATGCCTTTCCAACCAGACCATATATAGTAGCCTCAGATGTCGTGATCCCAAGTCTTCAGTACTATTTGATCCAGGGTCCACAAATTTATATGTTTCTTCTCTATTTGCTCATTATTTGTATGTCTCTTATGAGTCCTTGGGTTCTCCTATATATTGTAAGGCCCCGTGAAATCCCTATTAAAAAACCCGGATTCCGTGGTGCCAAGTTAGGAGCTTGTGTTAATGATTCATAAATATACTTCGCGGAGAGCAAGCTTGACGCGGCACGGACCTTTTTGGAGTGAATAATGCATTAAAAAGTCAAAAATAAGTTTCCAAAAAAATGCAAGAGAATGCGGTCCAGAATGCGGTCGCATAATTGAAATGCAGGCCTCATACCTGCCGTGGAGTGAGGCAGAATGTTGGTTAAAATTGAAGTCAGTAATGCGGTCGAAATGCGGTCGCATAATCAAAATGCGACCGCATAGTCGTCGCATATTTTCCTTTGAATTTTGCGAGGGCTAGTTTTGCGGCGCACTTTGCGATCGCAGAACATTAATGCGGACAGCATTCTTATCGCAGACTGAGTCAGAATGTTTAGTTTTTGGGGAGCATTTTGCGGTCCATTATGCAGACCGCATGTTTAGTCTGCAATCACAAATGTGACCGCGTATTTGACTCAGGGCTCCAATTTTCAAATTTTTAACCCGACCTCCCTATCGATATAATCGACATTATAGCTTATTTTAAGCATGTTTTCTGAGATTTTTAGAGAGAGAGAGAGGGTCTCAAAGGGGAAAGTGTCACCCATCAAATTCTCCTTGATCCTTGCTAAAATATTGAAGAAGATCAAGTGAAGACACCTAAATCTTCATTCCCAAGAGGTAAGATTCATACCATAGCTCCTATTTCTACACTTAGATACATGGGGCCAGTAGAAAAGTAATTTAAGAATATAAGAATGATATTCTCTGCATGCATGTCAAACCATAGGATATTGGAAGGTAGAAAACTAAAAAAAAGGCAGTTGGGGGTATAAAATGATAGAAATTCCTCACAAAAAGGGGCTAAGATCACAATGCCCCTTTAGTGTTTGATGTTATGCTCGAACCAAGCTAGAACTTCAGTTTTGTCTCTAATTAGCGATTTAATTTGTAATTTCTACTCAATAGATAGAAGTGCTAAGAGTTCCAGAAATTCTAAATGAGTAAGTAAAAGCTTTATTGAGGTATGTATGGCTAAAAACCCCTTTTATTAGAAATCGAGCTCCGTTGGTGCTTGCGAATGTGTGGTAAGGTCGTATTGGTGAATATATTGATTGTTGCTGTGTGTTAATTGATATGCAATTATCTACATGTTTACATGATGGATGTGCCTCAATGTGTGTAACATAACATTCTTGATAATTGGAGAAAGATAAGAAAATATAATTGTGTGTTGAAATGCTTGGACTATAGGCCAATATCGTAGTGGAGAGTTATTCATGCTAGCTATGTGTTCACCTTATTGTGATGGCAACTTGAACTGTTCTTAGTATATGCTTATGATCACAAACTTGCAATGCGAATATATATATAAAATGGAAGACGATGGGACAATGGTGGCCCTGAGTGCCAAGGAAATTGATATGATATATGTGTAATGAAGATTCAGATATGATGACTAATGAGAGAAAATGGGTAATGCCTCGGTAAGGCAACCTAGCCGATCGGGTCGTGATCGGACACCATGACACACACATGGTGGTAATATGCTAATATTGAATTCCAGAAGAGGGAAATGAATTATTGATTAAGAGTAATGCCTCTAATAAGGTGACCTAGCCGGTCGGGTCGTGACCGGACTCCGTTCAAGATAGCGGTGGTATTGAGGACAGTGGTGAACATGTGATAGATATGCCCAAATCTATGTTGTGGAAATTGTATGAAAGATTATATGAATTGCTTCTTGATTTGCTCGTATTAATTGCTTGTATTTATTTGATAGTTCTTTCTAGTAAAATGGTGTTTAGTTATACATCCCAGTACAATTCAAATGTACTGACGTCCTTTTTGTCGGTGGCGCTACATTCGTGTTATGATTGTAGGTTGCTCCATAGCGGACAGTGCCAACCATGTGTAGCGGAGCATTTTTCTACTCGAAGTCTCGGTGAGCCCCTTTTCTTCCATGGGGCTATATGATGCACCTTTTGTCATTTACAGCTTTTCACTTTTGAGGTATAGTCGGGGCCTTGTTGCCGGCATAGTCATGCTTATCTATTGTATCCTTAGAGGCTCCAAAGACACTAGTGTGGGTTATGTACGGGGGTTCGGGGAGTCCACTATATGTATACATTGTGATCCTAAACTTGTGAACTCCTTAAGCTGTAACTCTAATAGAATCCTTGAAGCTAGCTTATGCACGGTAACTTTTTATGATATGAAATGAATCAGTAATGTGGTATACACCGTGTATTATCGTCTAAATAAATCAAAGGCATGAATTCTGTATTCGTATTGAGTTGGGGCAGAAAGTGTTTGGTTAGGCTGGCTCAATCGGGTTCACTCGATTGAGTGCCGGTCGCACCTCCCGAGGTTGGGGCGTGACAAACTTGGTATCAGAGCCTAAGGTTTTGAAAGTGTCCTAGGATGTCTTGGACTCGTGTCTAGTAGAGTCCTTCTTATCGGTGTGCAGTCGACTACATCTATAAGTTGGAGGCTTTTCGGACATTTCGGAATTTCACCCTTCTTTGATATTCTGGATCGTGCGGTGAAACTGTTCACTTCCTAATCGATGTATTGTTCAATATTTCAATAAATGGCACCTAAGAAGAAGGCAAGAACTGGCCAAGAAGCCAAAGCCACCCTAGGAGTGATTGATGAGTCACTGATTGATGTTGCGGGTGGGGGTAGCCGCCCTGCTATTACCCTGCCGGATCCTTCAATTCCAGAACAAACTACCTCAGTCCCTACAACTACGGAGGGTACCACTATACCTCCCGTTGATGCTCCTGTCCCGCCTCTAGTCCCAGCTTCCGGTTCTAGCATTTTTGATGGGGATCTTAGGGGAGCTATTCAAATGTTGGCTCAGTTGGTGGCCTCTTAGGCCCAAAGGTCAAATATTGCACCCAGTTCATCCAGCCAGCTAGGGTATTCTACTAGTTCCAAGGTAAACCGATTCCTTCAGTTAGACCCTCCGGTATTCACAAGTGCCAACTCACAAGAAGACCCTCAGGACTTTATTGATGAGATGCACAAGACCCTCAGGGCGATGCGTGCGACTGAGATAGAGGGAGTAGAGTTGGCTGCCTACCGTCTGAAAGGGGTGGCCTATTCATGGTTTGAGTTATGGGAGGACTCCCGAGAGGAGGGGCGCCCTCCGGCGAGGTGGAGTGAGTTTGGTGATGCTTTCATTGATCATTTCTTGCCCGCTGAGACAAGGGCAGCCCGGGCAGCAGAATTTGAAAAACTAAGGCAAGGTGACAGAAGTGTATGGGAGTACCACATGGAGTTTGCTCGCTTGTCCAAGTATGCTATTTATATGTTTCCCACCATGGAGGATAGAGTGCGTCGGTTTGTTCAGGGTCTTAATCATTTGACTATTAATGAGGCTTCTACAGCAGCATTGAATTCTGACATGAACTACGGGAGGATGGTAGCCTTTGCTCAAGCCACAGAGGACCGTAAGTTGAAGAATACAATGGCGAGAGAGAGTAACAGCAAGGCCCGATCTACGGGCAATATGGGAGAGTCCCTGGGTGGGGGAAGATCAGCTTTTAGGGGAGGATCATTAGGACCTTCCCAGTCTGTTGCACGGTCTTCAGCCAGTGCACCGCCATCAGGGCCCAGCCAGCAGCAGTGGAGTCATTTCAAGCTCGGTCAGGGAAACAGGGGATTCCGCCAGCAAGGTCGGGCAGGGGAGAGGTCTCAACAGCAGCAGAGATCCCCGTGTCCCAAGTGTGGGAAGATGCACTCGGGGGTCTGCTACATGGAGTTGCCTATTGTCATGCCCCAAATTCGAGGGACATGACCGGCGCTCGACCGGGTAGCCCCAATAAAGTGGACCTGGGTGCCTTTCCTAACCCACGTGTTACCCCTGTAATTTTCATCACTTATTAACCAAAGGATTAAGCAGTTATAATTGAAATCACACTTTTTCAAACATTCC
>MU770745.1:68159-89351 GCA_026770625.1 Nicotiana glauca | reverse complement strand
AAGTTACAAACTCTCCTACTGTCTCCTTTCACAATGCCTCATCAATGATTTCACAATTGGTACACATATCGATTTTATTGGCGATTACGATCGTTTTCCACCCTTATTACCTCGGCCACCCTTATTACCTCAGCCACCCTTATCACCACAACCCGCACCTTATTATTTCGTGTTGCGGCGTGCAACCCGATCGTACCGTACATTTTCAATTCACAAACAATCACAACAACAATAATGAACAATTCACAAAGATCACAACAACGACAATAAGCAATTTACAAAGATCACAACAACCTTTCCTTAAGGAGTAACAACAATGATTCACAAGTGTTCCCATAACCATCAATACTATTTTCCGTCGAATTCCACAATTCACAAGTGTTTCCATAGCCAATAGTACCAATTCCACTGCATTCCACAATTCATAAACAATTCAAGTGGTTACAATAATTTCCCACCAAGAGCCAATGTGTTATTACCACCGTTGTTCCAATTTTATCATTTACGATTTTCCTTTTTATCAATCGTTTCCCAACTCCTACCACATAACATTTAACCAAACCAATCAGCACCAACAAACCAATCACAAGAGTTTCACAAACAATTCACATAGCTATCACATACCATTTATTTGTACACCAAAACAGGGCGATTTCACAAGGATCAAAGTTAGCCATACATACCTGGAGTCGAATTTCCTTTATTTTTCTTTTATCTCCTACTTCCAATTCACCCAATAATCTAGCAACATCAATCTAGGTCACAAGTTACACATATATCTTAGAAACGAAATTCACAATTACTATCCGGGCTTATTTGTGTTATCGAGCACCTCCCCTTACTTCTACCCATTTCCATTTTACTAATCTTAGGTATAAAGAACATGCATGAGTGTTTTAATTTCCATTTTCAAGAATTAATGCATAAAAATCCCTCGTTCTATTAGAATCTGAAAATCAAGGGAAAAAGGGTTGGGGATTTTTACCAGTAGAAATGGAGATGAAGACACTAGCTTTAGAATTTTTCGGACCAAGCAATTCGAGAAACGATTTTTGAAGAAGATGAACTTTTCCCTCAAAAATATCTCCTCCCCTCTCTTATTTTGTTCAGAGAATGTGTAAAAATGAGGGGTTAGGGCGTTATATTGGAATGGGGGTCGGGTTTTAAAATTAGAAAATAAAAGCCCGGGTGAGATCTGCGGTCGCATCTGCGATCGCAGAGAAAACATGCGGTCCGCATAATGGACCGCAGAATTGCTCCCAAAAACTAAATGTTCTGACACGATCTGCGACAAGAATGCGGTCCGCATTCATGTTCTGCGGTCGCATAATGCGCCGCAGAATTGACCGCATTTTAGCTTCAATCTTTGACAAATCTTCTGTTACACTATGCAGTAGGAATGCAGTCCGCATTTCGATTCTACGATCGCAGAATGGGCCGCATTTTTGACATCATCTTAGACTAATTTTCTGCTTCACTCTGCGGTAGGAATGCGGTCCGCATAGCTGATCTGCGACCGCATTCTTGACCGCAGAATTGACAATTTTCGGGAAAAATTTATTCTTTTGATTTTTAAAGCTTAGATCACCACCGAGGGTCCGAACCACACATTCCTAACACAATATTCGGACCTTGACACTATGAGATACTAGGTTTTAAGCACAAAATTTTTATGGAGCCTTACACCTATATGTTATGGATGTGGGATGAGGGGCCATATTCAGAGACACTGTCGCGCGTCTCGTTAGGGAACAGGTAGGGGCGCAGCTCAGCCCTCCAGTCCAGCAGCTGCCACATCTTCAGCCCCCTCCCCAGCTCAAGGTGCCCCAGCACCCGCAGAGCGGGGTGCAGCTAGGGGTGGTGCGCAGAGTTCGAGAGGTCCCAGCCGATTCTATGCTATGAGTGGTCGCTAGACTGCATAGGCTTCTCCAGATGTTGTTACAGGTATTCTGATTGTCCAATCTCATGATGTGTATACGCTTATTGACCCTGGTTCCACTTTATCATACGTTACCCCGTTTGTTGCTATGAGATTTGGGGTAGAACCAGAGCAGCTTCATGAACAATTCTCAGTATCTACCCCAGTTGGTGAGTAAATTTTGGCTGCTCGAGTTTATAGGGGTTGTGTTGTTATGGTGCGTGGTAGGGATACTATGGCCGATCTTATCGAGTTGGGAATGGTAGATTTCAACATAATAATGGGAATGGATTGGCTTTACTCATGCTTTGCCAACTTAATTGTAGGACTAGAACTATCAGGCTCGAATTTCCTAATGAGCCCATCATTGAATGGAGGGGAGATAATGTAGTGCCTCGAGGTTGGTTTATTTCCTACCTTAAGGCCGCGAAAATGATCAAGAAGGGATGTATCTATCATCTAGTTCAAGTTGCAGACACCAATGCCGAGGCACCTAGCCTTGATTCTGTACCATTTGTGAATGAATTTCCGAATGTCTTTCCAGATGAGCTCCCTGGGATTCCACCGGACAGGGAGATTGATTTTGGGATTGACGTGATGCCAGGAACACAGCCTATATCGATTCCACCTTATAGGATGGCACCGGCAGAATTGAAAGAACTAAAGGAGCAATTGAAGGATCTGTTAGAGAAGGGTTTCATACGGCCAAGTGTGTCACCATGGGGCGCACCAGTCTTGTTTGTAAGAAAGAAGGATGGATCGCTACGGATGTGTATTGACTACTGGCAACTTAACAAAGTTACAATCCAAAACAAATATCCCTTGCCAAGAATAGATGACTTGTTCGATCAATTGCAAGGCGCTGGATGTTTCTCAAAGAATGACTTGCGATCCGGGTATCACCAGTTGAAGATACGGGAGCAGGATATTCCAAAAACAGCTTTCAGAACCCGGTATGGGCACTTCGAATTTATGGTAACGTCTTTTGGACTAACAAATGCCCCAGCAGCTTTCATGGACCTTATGAATCGAGTCTTCAAGCTCTTCCTAGACTCCTTTGTGATAGTGTTCATTGACGACATTCTAGTATATTTCCAAAGCCGAGAGGACCGTGCTAGCCATCCCAGGGCAGTATTACAGACTCTTCAGCAACATCAATTATATGCAAAATTTTCAAAATGTGAATTCTAGCTTGAATCTGTCGCGTTCTTGGGTCATGCTGTTTCCAGGGAAGGAGTTATGGTTGACCCTCAGGAGGTTGCGGCAGTGAAGAATTGGCCTAGACCTACCACTCCAACCGAGATTTGCAGTTTCTTGGGATTAGCTGGGTACTACAGGAGGTTTATGGAGGTATTTTCTACTCTTGCCTCTCCTTTGACAAAATTGACGCAGAAAGTAGTTAAATTCCAATGGTCTGATGCTTGTGAAAAGAGTTTCCAAGAATTGAAATCAAGGTTAACAACAGCACCGGTGTTAGCCCTACCAGAGGTTACCGAGGGATTTGTGGTGTATTGCGATGCTTCAAGAGTCGGGCTGGGGTGTGTGCTGATGCAGCGGGGCAAAGTGATAGCCTACACCTCTAGGCAACTCAAGAATCATGAGAAGAACTATCCAACCCATGACTTAGAGCTAGCAGATGTGGTGTTTGCACTATAGATTTGGCGGCATTATTTGTATGGGATCCATGTGGACATATTTACGGATCATAAGAGCCTTCAATACATCTTCAAGCAGAAGGAGTTGAACCTGAGACAAAGATGGTGGTTAGAGTTACTCAAAGACTACGATATGTATATTCTTTACCACCCGAGAAAGGCAAATGTTGTGGCAGATGCACTTAGTCGAAAATCTATGGGAAGTTTGGCTCATTTGGGGGCCTATCAGAGGTCGTTAGCTAGGGAAGTTCACTGACTAGCTTATTTGGGAGTTCGTCTGGCAGACTCTGATGAAGGAGGGGTAATTATACATAATAGGGCTAAATCATCGCTTGTGGTAGAGGTGAAAGAAAATCAATTCAATGATACATTGTTAGCACAACTAAAAGAAGGGATTCACAATCATAAGACCACGGTTTTCTCCTTGGGCATGAATGATGGTACCCTACGGTACCAAGACCACCTGTGCGTTCCTGATATCGATAGTCTTCGGGAAAGGATCAAGGTAGAAGCTCACACATCCAGGTATTCCGTGCACCCAGGTTCTACAAAAATGTATCATGATCTCAAAGAAATTTATTGGTGGAACGACATGAAGAAGGATGTGGCGAAATTTGTGGAAAAATGTCCGAATTGTCAATAGATAAAAGCCGAACATCAAAGGCCCGGTGGGTTGACACAATGCATAGACATTCCAATGTGGAAGTGGGAGATGATTAAAATTGACTTTGTGGTAGGGTTGTCATGCACTTCGCGCAAGTTCGACTCAATTTGGGTGATCGTGGATCGACTCACGAAATCAGCGCACTTCTTGCCAGTTAAATCTACCGACACAGCGGAACAATATGCTCAAGTATATATCAAAGAAATATTTAGGTTGCATGGCACTCCAGTCTCAATCATTTCGGAACGAGGGGCTCAATACATAGCTAACTTTTGGAAGAAATTTCAGCAGGGCCTGGGTACGCAGGTGAACCTTAGCACAGCTTTTCATCCACAAACCGATGGGCAAGCAGAACGGACTATTCAGACGCTTGAGGACATGTTGCGTGCCTGTACTATTGACTTCAAGGGGAGTTGGGATGACCATTTTACACTCATAGAATTCGCTTACAACAACAGCTTTAACATTAGTATTCAAATGGCACCGTTCGAAGCATTGTACGGTAGGAGATGTAGGTCTTCCATCGGGTGGTTCGAGGTTGGAGAAGCGGAATTTATAGGGCCGGACCTCGTGCACCAGGCCATAGAGAAAGTCAAGCTTATTAAAGAAAGGTTGAAAACTGCTCAAAGTTGCCAAAAATCCTACTCGGATGTGCGTCGCAGAGATTTGGAGTTTAAAGAAGATGATTGGGTATTCTTGAAAGTTTCCCCTGTGAAGGGTATCATGCGATTTGGAAAGAAAGGAAAATTAAGCCCAAGGTATGTCGGGCCATACAGAATTATTCAGAAAGTTGGTCAGGTAGCATACAAGCTCGAGCTATCACCCGAGATGTCATTGGTACACCCGGTTTTCCATGTGTCTATGTTAAGGAAGGTGGTAGGGGATCCATCCTCCATTGTGCCAGTAGAGACTATTGAAGTAAACGAAGAGCTATCATAAGAAGAGGTCCCAGTTGCCATTCTTGATAGGCAAGTTCGAAAACTAAGGGATAAGGAAGTTGCATCCGTAAAAGTATTATGGCGGAACCAGCATGTTGAGGAAGCTACTTAGGAAGCCGAGGATGGAATGAAAAAGAAGTATACACACTTGTTTGAATGATCATGTAATTTTATGCGTTCAGCTCCTTCGAAATCGTATTTGTTGGCTGGATTTATGTAAAATCGTCCTCTTTTGGTAATATCATTGCCTATATGGCCATAGTTGATATTGTGCTAGTTATACTATGCTTACAAATATGCTTATGCTGTTATGGTATGTTTCTGGGGCTCTATGACAGGTGAGTAAGGCCTAGATACAAAGGAAACTCCCGAAAAATTTTCGAAAATCTAGGGAGTTAGCTAAATTTGGAGACTGTCAACCAGTTTCGGGTTGTAAAGAGAAGAAGATTGCACTACGACTGTTAATAAGTGAACCTTGATCCTCATTCGAGGACGAATGATCTTAAGTGGGGGAGGATGTAAGGCCCCGTGAAATCCCTACTCAAAAACCCGGATTCTGTGGTGCCAAGTTAGGAGCTTGTGTTAACGATTCATAGTGAGCTGCTTCTCATGCTCCATTCTGCAGCACCCATAGTCTTCTCTTATTATTTTTTTATTATTTCTGTCTATTTTGTCTTAGACAACAATTCTTAGAGAGTTTTGTACATTTTGCTAGATGCTAGTGCATTTGTGACACCGATTTTTTGAGTGATTCTAATAGACATTTCATGGGTTTTTATTATTAAATTCACTACTTCACTCTTTCTTATAATTCTTGCTTTTACATTATTACAATCCCCTATTAATCATTCGCTTATTAAACAAAAATCAATGACTTCAAAAATACTAAATGAACAATTACATGGATAGTTCAGCGTTGGCTTGCCTAGCAGCAATGCTGGGTGCCATCACGGTCTATACTGGGAATTGAGTCGTGATATATTTCTATCACGGACAATAGTTTCCCTAGTCATGAGTGGTGCTAATAGTCTTGCAAATAGATGCGGAGACGTCTGTACTTATCTTCGAGGGGCTGTAGGGTGTTGGGAAACTTCTGTTTCTTAATCTGCTATTGTGTAGTTGATGTTATGCTAAGTATTTCTCTTATTCTCTGACAGATGGTGAGAGTGCATGCGGAAGATGTACTCGGTGGTGGAAAAGTTTCTCCCCCTATTTCTTGAGGCCTAGGTAGAGGCCAAGGGAGAGCTCTAGCTCCTCCTAGAGGATGAGGGCATCCTAGAGTTGCTCCCGTAGTACCACCAACGTATCCAGTGGAGGATCCTGTCATTGAGGAGCAGGGTGGGGTGCCTGCAGTTGAGCCGGCCCCAAGATTTTTCACGAGCGTACGAGGATTTCAGGAGGTCATGGGTCGTATGATACAGTTCATGGATTCTATGGTGCACATCTCAGGTGGGAGGGGGAGCACAGACCCCTACTGCTCAGGATCTAGGGCACGCTTCTGTCATATATCAGATCCCATGCGCAATACCTATGGGCAGAGCCAAGTCAGCTGTAGTGGCTGTACCGGAGCCTAGTGCAGATGCGACCTTCAAGCCGCATAAACTGTTGGATAAATAGACCAGACTAAATTCTCCTTCCTTTAGTGGTGAGTGACATGAGGATCCCTAGGATTTTATTGACCATTGTAAAGACAAGCCGAACAACATGACAGTATAGGAGTCCAGCGGGGTGGACTTCATTACACTTATGATACTCCCTACTAATGCAAAGAGAGTTCAAAGGTTTATTGCAGGCTTGAATTATAGTATTCAGGTTACTATGGCCCGGGTAGTGGTGATGGGGACTTCTTACGAGCAGGTTGTGGAGATAGCTCGACGGATAGGGTATCCACAACCAGGGCCGATTGTATACATTTGGGGATAAGAGGCATCGACATTCTATAGAATTTAGCGGCGCCCGTTCTGGGGGTAGAGGTCAGTTCGTGAGAGGTCAATCTAGCAGACCCACTTATTCAGAACCATCACCTTCTCGGGGTGCACCAGTGCAGCCCTATTTCTGTGTTGTTCTAGAGAACTCCTATTGCCGACCGGCTATTCCGGATTCTTCCAATGGGTATTTAAGGTCTCATGGTCAAACTTAGGGCCATTCATCTTCCATAACGAGAGGTTGCTATGAGTGCGGTGAGCTTGGTTGCATGAGGAGGTCATTCCCTAGGTTTCGGGGCAAGGTGGGGCAATAGGGCCAGTAGGTCCATCAGCCTATGATTACTGCACCAGCTGCCACACCGACTATCTGGCCTGCTAGAGGCTAAGGGCAGGTAGGGGTCACCCTAAAGGTGGATTCCAGTTAGGTGGTACTCCAACTAGGTTTTATGCCTTTCCAACCATACCATATATAGTAGCCTCAGATGCCGTGATCGCAAGTCTTCAGTACTATTCAATCCAGGGTCCACATATTCATATGTTTCTTCTCTATTTGCTCATTATTTGTATGTCTCTTATGAGTCCTTGGGTTCTCCTATATATTGTAAGGCCCCGTAAAATCCCTACTCAAAAACTCGGATTCCGTGGTGCCAAGTTAGGAGCTTGTGTTAACGATTCATAAATATACTTCGCGGCGAGCAAGCTTGACGCAGCACGGACCTTTTTGGATTGAATAATGCATTAAAAAGTCGAAAATAAGTTTCCAAAAAAATGCAAGAAATGCGGTCCAGAATGCGGTCGCATAATCGAAATGCGGGCCGCATACCTGCTGCAGAGTGAGGCAGAATGTTGGTTAAAATTGAAGTCAGTTATGCGGTCGAAATGTTGTCACATAATCAAAATGTGACCGCATAGTCGTCGAATATTTTCTTTTGAATTTTGCGAAGGTCAGTTCTGCGGTGCACTTTGCGATTGTAGAACATTAATGTAGACCGCATTCTTACCGCAGACTGAGTCAGAATGTTTAGCTTTTGGGGAGCATTTTGCGGTCCATTATGCGGACCGCATGTTTATTCTGCCATCGCAAATGCGACCACATATTTGACTCGGGGCTCCAATTTTCAAATTTTTAACCCGACCTCCCTATCAAATATAATCGAGATTATAGCTCATTTTAAGCATATTTTCTTAGTTTTCTAGATAGAGAGAGAAAGGGTTTCAAAGGGGAAAGTGTCATCCATCAAATTCTCCTTGATCCTTGCTAAAACATTGAAGAAGATCAAGTGAAGACGCCTAAATTTTCATTCTCAAGAGGTAAGATTCATAACCATAGCTCCTATTTCTACACTTAGATACATGGGGCCAGTAGAAAAGTAATTTAAGAATATAAGAATGATGTTTTCTACATGCATGTCAAACCATAGGATATTGGAAGGTAGAAAACTAAAAAGAAGGCAGTTGGGTGTATAAAATGATAGAAATTCCTCACAAAAAGGGGCTAAGATCACAATGCACCTTTAGTGTTTGATGATATGCTCGAACCAAGCTAGAACTTCAGTTTCGTCTCTAATTCTCGATTTAATTTGTAATTCTTACTCAATAGATTGAAGTGCTAAGAGTTCCAGAAATTCTAAATGAGTAAGGAAAAGCTTTATTGAGGTATGTATGGCTAAAACCCCCTTTTATTAGAAATCAAGCTCCGTTGGTGCTTGCGAACGTATGGTAAGGTCGTATTTGTGAATGTATTGATTGTTGTTGTATGTTAATTGATTTGCAATTATCTACATGTTTACATGAAGGATGTGCCTCAATGTGTGTAACATACCATTCTTGATAATTGGAGAAAGATAAGAAAATATAATTGTGTGTTGAAATGCTTGGGCTATAGGCCAATATCGTAGTGGAGAGTTATTTATGCTAGCTATGTGTTCACCTTCTTGTGATGGCAACTTGAATTATTCTTAGTATATGCCTATGATCACTAACTTGCAATGCGAATATATATATAAAATGGAAGACGATGGGACAATGGTGGCCCTGAGTGCCAAGGGAATTGATATGATATATGTGTAATGAAGATTCGGATGTGATGACTAATGAGAGAAAAGGGGTAATGCCTAGGTAAGGCAACTTAGCCGATTGGGTCATGATCGGACACCATGACGCACACATGGTGGTAATGTGTTGATATTGAATTCCGGATGAGGGAAATGAATTATTGATTGAGAGTAATGCCTCCAATGAGATGACCTAGCCGGTCGGGTTGTGACCGGACTCCGCTCATGATAGCGGTGGTGTTGAGGACAGTGGTGAACATGTGATAGATATGCCCAAATCTATGTTGTGGAAATTGTATGAAAGATTATATGAATTGCTTCTTGATTTGCCCGTATTAATTGCTTGTATTTATTTGATAGTTCTTTCTATTAAAATGGTGTTTAGTTATACATACCAGTACAATTCAAATGTACCAACGTCCATTTTGCCGGAAGTGCTACATTCGTGTTATGATTGTAGGTGGCTCCATAGTGGACAATGCCGACCGTGTGTAGTGAAGCATTTTTCTACTCGAAGTCTCGGTGAGCCCCTTTTCTTCCATGGGGCTATATGATGCACCTTTTGTCATTTACAGCTTTTCACTTTTGAGGTATAGGCGGGGCCTTGTTGCCGACATAGTCATGCTTTTCTGTTGTATCCTTAGAGGCTCCAAAGACACTAGTGTGGGTTATGTACGGGGGTTCGGGGAGTCCACTATATGTATACATTGTGATCCTAAATTTGTGAACTCCTTAAGCTGTAACTCTAATAGAATCCTTGAAGCTAGCTTATGCACGGTAAATTTTTATGATATGAAATGAATCAGTAATATGGTGTACACTGTGTATTATCGTCTAAATAAATCAAAGGCATGAGTTCCGTATTCGTATTGAATTGGGGCAGAAAGTGTTCGATTAGGCTTGCTCAGCCGGGTTCACTCGATTGAGCGCCTGTCGCTCCTCCCAAAGTTGGGGCGTGACATATATGTGTCCATGCCAGTGGCTGATTCTATTATTGTGGATCAAGTTTACTAGTCCTATATTGTGACTTTCTGTGGTTATGAAACCAGAACAGATCTTCTGTTGCTCGACAAATTCGGCTTTGAGGTCTTCCTAGGCATGGACTGGTTGTCTCCGTATCATTCCATTCTTTTCTATGCCAAGATTATTACCTTGGCGATGCAAAGTTTCCTAGATTGGAGTAGAGGGGTTCATCTATCAGTGCACCTTGTCGGGTTATCGCTTTCTTGAAGGCTCGGCACATGGTCGAGAGGGGTGGTTTGGCTTATCTGGCTTATGTTTGGGATACTGCAGTAGAGACTTCTATGATTGATTCAGTGCTCATGGTGTCAGACTTCTATTGGGCATGCCACCAGGTCATGATATTGATTTGGTGCCAGGCACCCAGCCTATCACTATTCTACCGTACTGCATGTCTCTGAAAGAGTTGAAGGAGTTAAAGGAATTGCTTGAGGAGTTGCTAGCAAAGGATTTCTTCAGACCGAGTATGTCGTCTAGGGGTGCACCGATGTAATTTGTGAAAAAGAAGGATGAGTGTATACGGAAGTGCATTGATTATCGCAGTGGAATAAAGTTACCATTAAGAACAAATACTTGGTGCTTCATATTGACAATTTTTTTGACTAGTTGTAGGGTGCTAAGGTGTTCTCTAAGATCGATTTGAGATTTGGGTATCATTAGCTGAAGATTCGTGCTTCAGATGCTCCGAAGATGGCTTTTCGGACCAGTTGTGGCCACTATTAGTTTCTAGTGATGTCTTTTGGCTTGACCTATATCCTGGTGACATTTATGGATTTGATCAATCGAGTGTTCAGGCCATATCTTGACTCATTGTCATTGTATTCATTGATGACATATTTATCTACTCGTGTAGTATGGAGGAGCACGAGCAACATTTGAGAGTTGTGCTTCGACCTTGCGGGAACAGAAGTTATATGCTAAGTTCTCCAAGTACGAGTTCTAGTAAGATTTTGTGTCATTTTTGGGGAATGTTGTATCAGGTAAGGGTATTAGGGTGGACCCCAAGAAGATTGAGAAAGTACAGAGTTGGCCTCATCCTACCACAGCGACCGAGATCAGGAGTTCCTCAGGGTTAGCGGGTTTTTATTGCTGATTTGTGCAGAGCTTATCATCTATTGCAACACCTTTGACTAGATTGACCCAGAAGGGTGCTCCGTTCCGATGGTTCGGTGATTGCGAAGCGAGATTTCAGAAGCTTAAGACAACATTGACTACAACACCAGTGTTAGAGTTGCCTTCCGATTAAGGGATTATACTATGTACTACGATGCTTCATGCATTATCTTGGGTTGTGTGCTGATGTGGGCACAAAAAGTTATTATGTAAGTTGCACATCAGCATAATCCCTACAAGAAGAATTACACCGTACATGATTTGGAGTTGGCCGCGATAGTTCATGCTCTTAAGATCTAGAGGCATTATCTTTACGGGGTGTCCGTTGAAGTTTACATAGATCATCGTAGCTTGTAGCATTTGTTTAACCAGAGGGATCTTAATTTTAGGCAGCGCAGGTGACTTGAGTTACTGAAGGACTATGATATTACCATTTTTTACCATCCGGGCAAGGCGAATGTGGTTCCGGATTCCTTGAGCATAAAGGCCTAGAGAATGGGTCGTTTGGCATTTATTTGAGTAGAGGAGAGGTTATTGGCTTATTACATTCAATCCTTAGCTTACAGACTTGTGAGGTTGGACCTTTCAGATCCCAGTCGAGTTCTTGCATGTGTTGTGGCTCAGTCTTCATTGTTTGAGCGGATCAAGGCTCATTAGTATGATGATCCACACCTTTTAGTTCGTTAAGAGACGGTACTATAGGGTGGTGCCAAGGAGGTTACTCTCGGCGAGTATGCTATTCTACGACTCCAGGGTCGCCTATGTGTTCCTAATGTTGATGGTATTCTACGAAGATGTATCACGACCTGAGGCAAGATTATTGGTGGTGGTGGATGAAGAAGGACATAGTTGAGTATATAGTGAGGTGTCTAAATTGCCAACAAGTTAAGTATGAGCACCAAAGGCTAGGTGGCCTACTCTAGTAGATGGTTATACTATAGTGTAAATAGGAGCAGATCACTGTCGACTTTATATTTGGGTTTCCGCGGACATTGAGGAAGTTTGATTCCATTTGGGTTATTGTTGACAGGATGACCATGTCCGCACACTTTATTCCAGTTGTGAATTCATACTCATCGGAGAGATTGGCCCAGATTTACATTCGGGGGATTGTTCGGTTACATGGTGTACCTATTTCTATCATTTCATATGGAGGCCCTCAGTTCACTATGCATTTATGGTGAGCAATAAAAAGTGAGTTAGGCACCCAGGTAGAGCTCAGCATAGCCTTTCATTCGCAGACCAACAGGCAGTCAGAGCGGACAATTTAGATTCAGGAGGATATACTTAGAGCATGTATGATTGACTTTGGAAGGCAGTGGGATCGATTCTTGACTTTGGCCGAGTTTGCTTATAATTATCAGCCCAACATCAAGATGGCTCTATTTGAAGATTTATATGGTCGGTGATGCCGTTCACCCATAGGTTCATTTGAGCCCCATGAGGCTCGGTTGTATGGCACTGATTTAGTGAAGGATGCCTTGGAAAAGGTAAATTTGATTCAGGAGCGACTTCGCACAACATAGTTCAGATAGAAGAGTTACGTAGATCAGAATGTGTATGATCTATCATTTATGGTGGGCAAGAAGGATCTCTTGAAAGTTTCACAGATAAAGGGCATCACGAGGTTGGATAAAAAGGGCAAGTTGAGCCCAAGGTTTATTGGTCCATTTGAGATGTTAAGGCGAGTAAATGTGGTTGCTTATGAGCTTGTTTTTCCTCCTAGTCTATCAAGAGTTCATCCGGTCTTCCATGTGTCTATGCTCCAGAAGTACCATGCCAACAGGTCGCATGTGTTAGACTATATCATGTTTCAGCTAGATAAGAACTTGGGTTATGAGGAGGAGCTATTTGACATTGTTGATAAGCAGGTCTGCAAGTTGAGGTCCAAATAGATTTTTGCGGTAAAGGTTTAGTGGAGGGGTCAACCAGTCAAGAAAGCGACTTGGGAGGACGAGGAGGACATGAGGAGAAGATATCCGCACTTATACAGCACTCCAGGTATGATTCTAGACTTGTTAGAGGAGGAACATTTATTTATGAGGTGGAGAATGCAACGACATGATCGATTGTTTTGCTTTCTAGATCCCTGTTCCCCTAATTAAGACTTCTCGTATGTGCTTTTACTATTTTATGACTTGCATGGACGGTCTGTTTAGATTTGGAAGGGTTCAGGTTAAAATCAAAATACTTAGTTCCTTAATAGTGGCCTATGATAGCCAAGTTTGACTTGAGTCAACATTTTTCGTAAACGACCACGGAACTGGGCTTTGATGGTTCTAATAGGTTCGTATGATAATTTTAGACTTGGATGTGTGTTTGGATTAGGTTTCGAGTGATCCGGGAGTATTTCGGCTCTTGATGTTAGAAGTTGGTTCATTGAAGATTTTCATGTTCTTTCAATTTGGTTTGGAGTAGACTTTAGTGTTATCAAGGTCCGTTTGAGATCCGATCCTGGGGATAAGTCCGTATGGAGATTTATGACTTGAACACAAAATTTGATGTCATTCCGAGTAGTTTAAGTGTGATTCGGCGTGTTTGGAGCTAGTTGAGAAGCTTGAAGTTCATAAGTTGACTCAATTTGGTTTAGGGGTGTGATTCTTTGTTTTCTTGTTGTTTTACATGTTCTGAGAGTTCGAGCAAGTCTATATTGTGGTTATGGACTTGTTGGTGCTTTTGGGCAGAGTCCCAGGGGGCTTGGGTGCATTTCGGACCGCCCAGAGCTAAGTCCAAAACTGCTGGTGTGTTGGTCCGGTTTCCTTATTCGTGAAGGCGGAAGGACCCTCGCGTTCGCGATGAAGGATTTGGGGATAAGGTGATATTTTTATTTGCACTCATGAAGTAGAGGTAGTGTTCGCGGAGGCTTGGGACCAGTGGCCTTCGCGTTCGCGGTTGACTCAATCGCGTAGAAGACCTGGACTTGGGAATGAGCAACTCAGTTACCTTTCACGTTTCCGAATGGAGGCACGCGCTTGCGATTAGAGGGTGACTCAGTGCATTGCATTTGCGAGTGTCTTCTCATGATCATGAAGAAGTTTTTTTCGGGGTTCGTGAGTTTTGCTTTCGCGATCGCGAGAGCTTGTCTGCGATCCCGAAGAAGGCAAGCTCGGGCAGTGACTTAATAAAAATCTATATTTTGGCCTTTTTGTTCATTTCTCTCATTTGTTGGCCGATCTTGGAGCTTTTTAGAGAGCTATTTTCACCTAGCACCTTGACGTAAGTAGATTCTACACAATGTTAGATTAATACCTAGATTATGGGCAGATCGTAACATGAAAATTATAGAAATTTTCGTATTTTGTTGAACAACCTAGATTGTGATAAAAATGGGTTTAGACCACGAAAATGGTTATGGAGTTTAGTACAAATTATTTATTTGAATTCGTGAGGTTATGGGTAATTATTATTTACAAAAAAATTTAGGAATCCGGACACGTGGGCCGGGGGTGAATTTTAGGAATCTTCCAAATTGGGTTGGCTAATCACTCTAATAGTTAAATTATGAACTTTTGAGCAATTATTTATTAGTTTTGACAACCTTTGGCTAGTTTCGGATTGTTCTTCACCGACTTGAAGCTTTTAGAGTGATTTGTGGACCGGGAAGTGGACTTGGGAACGAGGTAAGTCTCTTGTCTGACCTTGTAAGTAATAATTAACCCCATATGTGTTTAAATTAGTTATTTTCTACTAATTATGGGTGCTATGTATGCACGAAGTGATGAGAATCCGTGCGTAGCTAAATTTCAAGTTATGTCCGGGTAGACATAGTGTTTTATTATGTTATTACTTGCACTATTTGAACTCAACTTGCTGGTTTAATTGCTTGTATCAATAAGAAAAAACTTGACAAAAGAAAATGTTAATTCAGGTTCACTACTTAGAGAATTGACGGAATGTTTAATTATTAGTGGGAATTTATATTCTTTTATGGGCTTACCTTGGAGTTGTAAATACAAAATTCATAATCTAGAAAGTTTTACTATTATTGTGGATGGGGCCGAATACCTCAACAATATTTATATATATTATGGGATGCATCCATGGATCGGTTCATATAACCTCAGTAGTGTATGTACATGATTACTATGGATCGGGTCGTACAACCTCGGCATAACTAGTGTGTTGTCACTCGGAGTCTGATTATACTTGAAATGTCTTTCGTGAGTTAAGAATTTATAAATACATGCTGAGCCCTTACTTGTTGAGATTACCATGTGATATTTGTGGACTTTTAAACTGTTATTTTTTTGTTAAAGGATCGTTTAATTATCACCTCTTATTCAATTATTGATGTTGTATTTCATGTCTATTAAATATTCTCGTACAATATGTATATTACCAACTGGTAAGTGTTAATGTCGACCCCTCATCACTACCTCTTCGATGTTAGAGAAGATACTTACTGGGTACACGTTGTTTACATACTCGCGCTACACTTCTATACATATTGTGTAGGTTTTGAGGCAGGTGTATCTAGAGTTCGTCCGGGCGCGCAACTGCAGTACCCGGAGGCTTAGTGATGATCTGCTTCTCATGCTCCTTTCTGCAACACCAGAAGCCTTTTCTTGTTACATTTTTTTAATCATTTCTGTATATTTTGTTTCAAACAGCACTTCTTAGAGAGCTTTGTATATTCTACTGGATGTGCTTGTACTTGTGACATCGGATTTGGGGAGATTCTAGTGGATTTTTAATGGTTTTTGATTATTAATTACATGGATAGTTCAGCGTTGGCTTGCCTAGAGGCAATGTTGGGCGCCATCATGGCCGATAGTGGGAATTGGGTCGTGACAATACTCATTTGAAGTCATGTTATTCTTCCATTGTGTGTTATTTATAGTTGGTTCATGGTTACTCATTATCTTTCTTATTGTTGAGATATTGGTGTTGAACTTGTGGAAGTCGTATCTCATTCTGAAGCGAAGTTGATAATTTTAAGATACCTTTCTTGTTGAGAATTTTATATTCATTGTTATTGTTGATATTCTTGTACGCGTTATGGTAGAGACGTGGGCTATTGTTGTGGAAACATTTATATTGTTGATTGTTAGCAAGTTGTGCAAGTTGCCATTATGACATGATATTGACGCGTATTCGGCAGCATAAGGCTTGGGGTTAATGTGCATGCGAAGATTTAAGGCGGGATTTATGTGCGTGTTGCTTATAGGGGAACTACGTGAAGCCACGTGGAGTCATAAGGTGGGCTAAAGTGCGTGTAGCTATTTTAGGAAAACTGTTTTCAAAACTTATTTAAAATGTAAGGATCGTGCGGCGGTATAAGGAAAGATTGTGATTGAGATTGTGAATTGTGAATACGAGGTGGTACCTTGGTTGAGATTCTTGTTATATATACACGAGGTGGTACCTCAGTGGTGGTTGTTATTTTACACGAGACGGTACCTCGTTGATTCTTGTTGTTTATCTCATTTTACAAGTAGTTTTGGTGAGAACATTTCTTGTTATTTTGTTCTTTCTTGTTTAGCAGTTGTTGTTCGTATATGTGATTCTCCGTTATCCATTATTATTCGTTCTTATGGTTTATTCTATTTATTTATATCCTAGTAGGTTTCTTGGCCTGGACTCATCACTACTCTACCAAGGTTAAGCTTGATACTTACTGGGTACCGTTGTGATATACTCATACTATGCTTTTACACAATTATTTTGCAGATCCAGGCATGTATGCCAGTGTCGGACGCTAGAGTTGATTTGAGTTGCTGCTTTTGAGACTTCAAGGTATGTGTGCTCCATGTTTGCAGGCCTCAGAGTCTCCTTCCCTTAATCTTATTTATTGCTGTATTTTCTTCTAGACATTGATGTATTAGATACTTTAGCTTACTTTGTAGAGCTTATGACTCTTTTCCACCAGTCTTGGGGAGTGTATTGTGGAGATTCTATTTTTTGAAAGTCTATATGAGTTATTCAAACTGGTTTGTACTATTTTGTTCATTATATCTGTTTAGTTGTTATCAAAATGTTAGGCTTACCTAGTCGTAGAGTCTAGGATCTATCACGATATCCTACGAAGAGATAATGGGCCACGACAATAGTGTGTTTGTTCAATTTTCAACTATTTTACATGATTATATCTGAGTTTTAATATCAAAATATGAGAATCAGAGTGAGATTTTGAGAAACTTTGTCCATATTTTGAAAAATGAGAATTTGAGTTTTAAGAGTTGATTTGGACTCGGGTCTTGAAACAAAATACACATATGGACTCGTAGTATTATGGGTAGTCGGAATCTATCCTTGGACCCGGGTTTTGATCGGGCAGGTTCGGGTCGACCTTTTGTTGAATTTTGAGGAATTATGCAAAGATTATAGCTTTAATTATTGGAATTTATTTCTCTTGCATTATTTGACATTATTGAGTCGATTTTTGTTAGATTTGGGCCGAGCGGTGTTGAGTTTTAAAGGGAACGCTATTTTAGAGTATTGATTGGGGGCTATTGAGGTAATATCTTGCTTAACATCGTGGGGGAACTACCCCATAGGGATTTGTTATTTGCACTATTTGAACTACGTAAAAGACGAGTACACAAGATGATGAGTGCGTACATAACTTATATGTGAAAATTTGAATGGATTAAACTCTTAGGTTCTTATGTACATTAAAATGAAGTCGTCTTATAATGTTATATCCTTCATTGCTAAATTTACCTTTACATGTCTTATTTGAAGTTGATTGATTTATTTTCTACCCTTTATTGCCAAATATACTCTTATATGCCTTATTTGATGTTGTTGCCTCTTTTATTTCTAAGTTAACTCTTCCGTAGTTGATTATCCTTAATCGAAGTTATTGATATCTCTCTCATTGTTGACTTATCCTTATTTGTAGTCATTGTTATATGTTATCCCCTCCATTAGGACTTATCCTTAACTCGGAGTCATTGTTACATATTATCTCTTTCATTATGATCTATCCTTATTTGAAATCGTTATTACATGTTATCTCTCTTATTGTTTAGTTATTCTAATTTGAAATAATTATTACATGTTTTCTCTCTTATTGTTGAGCTATTGTTATTCGCAATCATCATTACATGTTATTTCTCCTATTGTTGAGTTATTCTTATTTGATATTCTTGTTACACATTATCTCGCTTATTGTTGAGTTATTCATATTTGAAGTCATTATTACTTGTTATGTTTTTCATTGTGAACTCATTCTTCTGTTTCATTTGTTTTTGTAATTCTTGTGTTGACCTTGTCATACTCCTGTGTTATTGTTATTGTTGATGTATTCAATATTGTTAAGTCCAGGGCTATATGTGGTTATGGTATTGGAATTGTTTCTAAGAGGATTGTCGGGGTGTTCGCACATGAGTTTTCTGTACTATTATTATTATTATTGTTATTATTATTATTATTATTATTATTATTATTATTATTATTATTATTATTATTATTGATATTTGCACATGTGGGGTGATTAAGCGGGCTATATATGTGGGTTTGCACATGTGGCGAGACAAGACAAAAAAATATTATTATGCGCGTGTGGAGAGACAAGACGGGCATTTACTTAATTAATGCGCATGCGCCGAGATAGGGGGCCATGTCAGGGATGATTTATGATGATTTGTGATGGTCTGGGGGAATTGTTAATGATAATATTTATGTAGTGGTGTGCCTACTTTGTGTGAGTCATGCATTTTATGTTTTTGCTATGTTGTTTCATATTTGCGATTTGTTGTCTCTGATCTTACTTGTTGACTCAACTCGTGATAGAACACTTGCACAAGCATACACCGTAATTAGTCACTTATATCAGTCTAAGAAGTTGAACCCTGATGTTTATTGATCATTTACTTATATTCTTGTATACTTTCCTTCTGTGTATGAGGTGTACTATTGGCATATGCGTTGTCTGTGTGGATATAAAATATTGCTACTATTAATGTGTGAGTTGTCCATAAGTTTATGAGATATTGTTATTTCTAGCACGTGAATTGTCCGTACAGATATGAGATATTGTCACTCTCTTAGTATGTGAGTTGTCCGTGCAGATATGAGGTATTGATGGTATTAGAACGTGAGTTGCACGTGCATCACATGAGTTGTATGTGTGATTGATTTGTAATATGGGCACAAGATGCCAAGTGATTAGGGTTCGTAACTCTTGACCCATGAATTGTGGTTATGAAGTGTGGTACCTTGGGAAAATTCATTTATAAACCTTGTGTGAAAGCGGCTGTTTTATTGGGATGTTACTTGCTTTCCTCTACTTGGTTTTATCAGACTTTATCTGTATTCTGCTTACCTCACGGCTTATTTACATGTTGGCTCCTTGTTGTTAATTGTTGTTTCTAGTTCTTAATGCAAGTGTCGTAACATTATTCTTACCATGTTTAGCCTTATATTGTTCCTTGTTAGTTTTATATTCATACTTCTACATGTTATTATGTCTAGTAGGTGTCTTGACTATTCCTCGTCACTAAGTATCACACCCCCTATTTTCTCGCGGAGTCCGGGTTTCGACATTCATTGGGAATAACTCATTTCCTTTTGGGAATTGGGTATGGAATTTGAAGAATCGCCACATAACGGATTTAAGGTGTGTCAAGGCACGTAAAGATAATAACTCATAAACCAGTTTGCGTTACTAGAGATTGGGTAAGGGCTCAAAATTACCTTGAGGAGAAGGTGTTAGGCACCGCTCTAGGTCCACACGGTGGGTCCCGACCGAACTCAAATTAGGTGAATTATTCTTAAGCAAACAAATATTTTATTTAAAATAAGGGGTAAAGGGGGTCCTAGGTTTGTTAGCCTATAGGATCACTTCTGTGCAATGTTTGTTAATCGTCCCCGTGTTGGGGTGCTACACATAGCATTAGCGAACAGGTCATCATATCCTTTACTACCCGATTACCCTCCCCTTAGTGTTTATACAAGCGATTCTAATTAAACTTACCCTATGAATGCATTGCCCATCCCTTACTTATGGTCGTGGAGGTGTTTAGGACTTCTACTTAAGGTGGATCTAGACTCTCCTATAGTGTTTAAAATGAGAAAATCTAAGCGACAAGCAACTGTCAGATAAAGGAATAGTTAAAGACTCATATTTACCTCCACAAATAAGCAAGCAACTGCACGTCTCAAACAGCACAATTTCAGACACTTTAAAAGTCATATAGCAAGATATCCAGGTGAGCATAAAGCAGAATATATGCAGTGTTTCATTAAAGCGAAGAAAAAGGTACTTAATCAGTTGTCTGCTGATTTTAGGACTATTTAAATCTGGGCAGTAAACAAAGCACTGTTTTATAATTTCAAGGTTTTAGTCGCCCTATAGGCTTGCCTGGGCGTGGATCAGCAACGTCCTATAAATATGGTATCTAGTTATTAATCAGAAGTGCAATAAACCAGTAAACAATTCTAAGCAGGCAGTTTGGTTCATTAGGTCCTATAGGCATGTTGTCTAGGTGTGGCTGATTTAAAACTTATAGACATGGTATCTAAATGCAGAAATTGGTTTTAAGACCTTATAGACATGGTGTCTAAATGCAACAATTGTTTTTAAAACCTTATTTGCATGCAGAAAACTGATTTAAGCCTTGTTGGCATGCAAAGACTAATTTTAAGCTTGCAGGCATGGTGTCTGAATAAACAAACGTCGCAGTAACCTCTAGGCATGGTATCTAGAATGCAGGACTGATTTTAAATTCATAGGCATAGTATATGAATGTACATAAGCAAACAAACATCACAACAACCTATAAGCATGGTATCTAGAATGCAGGAATGATTTTAAACCCTATAGGCATAGTATCTGAATATACATAAACAAACAAATATTGCAGCAACCTATAGGCATGGTATCTACCCTTTCCCAACCCCATATATATATATATATATATATATATATATATATATATATATATATATATATATATATA
>MU770745.1:0-67599 GCA_026770625.1 Nicotiana glauca | reverse complement strand
TAATATCCTTAATATATATTTATAAAGAAATTATTATTACAAACTAACATAAATAATGAATTACAGAAGTGAAACTGCTAAAACTATAGGGAGCCTGAACAAGTCCAAACAGTAAACCTGAAAAGTCAGGCCTTCAATCAAGTATGAATATGCCAATACTCTCATAGTGCACCCAATGTTATCCTGGAGTGTCAAATTTCCCAAGGGCCTCAGGGACCCCGGGCAATGCACACCAGAAAACCTTTCAAACCAACCCTTTTGTAAGCAAGTTTGGGAAGCCAGCCCCATTGGAGGGGCAGGATCCTAGGTATTCTAAGAGTGGGAGTTGAAAACAAGAGATAGTTTTAAGAAAAATAGTTTTGGATTCTCAGAAAGTAAAGAGCAAACAGGGTCATTCAATTTTTGTAACTCAAACAAAGGTCCCAGCAATCAAACAGTATATAGAAATAGGATCACTTAAAGTTTCAACTTAGTTTACAAGCTGTTACTAGGTGAGCAAACACTAAACAAAGATATGGCATGCTGGGATTAATCAGACAATCATATACAAGGGGGGTAGCAGGGATTGGGAGCAATGTTGGTTAGAAGTTTTTGAGAGGTGAATATTTTAAAAATAAGATAGAAAGAACATGATAGTGGAGAAGTAGACATACATAGGTCTAATTTAGATATGAGCAAGCATGTAGATTTGCTGAAAGCAGAAGCACATAGGTCTAGCTGAAACAAAAGTAAATAGGTTGAAAGTCGGACACTCATAGGTTTAATCAAATAGAAGTAGACATGCTATTGCAGTAAATACATAGGTTAAACAGAATTAGACATCCTATTGCAGTAAACACATATGTTTGATTAACTAGAAGAAAGACATGCAGAATATAAGGAAACACATAGGTCAAATTGAATAGCAGGAAACATATAGTCTAATTGAACAGCAGTAAACATGATGATTAGGAACAATAAACATGAAACACAGGGATCTAATGAGATAAAGTAGACATGCTGATAACAGTGCACATAGTTAGATTGAATAACAGTAAACGTGCTGAGTAGGGAAACACATAGGTTTAATCGAATGGCAGTAGTGGAAGCATACCAGTTAAGAGATAGCAATAGAAGAGTGAGGCAAACAGAGTCCAAAGGTCTTGCCTGGGCTTCCAGCCGTCTAGACAATTTAACACCAAAGAGTAGAAGATTGTGATAGAGGAAGAGAGAAAGTATTTTATGTACTTTTCTGTATCTGTGTGCGTGTGTGTTAGAGAAAAAGAGTGAGGCTTATATAGATTTGAGTAGTGTAAACAAATAAGGCAAGGAAAATTAATGACACATAAATAAAGTATGCAAATCAATTAACCAGTCAGTTAAGGCTAACCTAATCAATCAATATTACTTAAATTATGGAGAATGTCATATGAAATCAGTCAGCTGGAATGATTGAATTTAAATAATGTAAGCAATAAGTCTAAAGACCATAGATTAGACTAATTAATCAAAATAAGGCATGTAGTAGCAATTAAAACTTATAAATGAGGAAAATAGGTAAAATTACTAGGAAGTACTAATTATAACATGAAAATATGATTCGAACCCTAAGTAAAATCAGTCAATCTATTTTGATTGACAGAGATAAACAATAACGGAAAAAATTAAAGCAAACAGTGAGATAAATGAACAAACAAAGGACTAGAACATAAGAGTAAAGATAAACAACTTCAAACACCTTAGAAACTTTTAGAAATGTTTTTGCAGAAACAAGAAGAAGTGGAACCCTAGTTTTGGGAAACCTTAGGATCGATCGTGTCATGACCCCAGTTCACCCTCCGTTAACCATCGTGATGTCACCTAGTCCCTATGACTAGGTAAGCCTAATAATGCGGAAAAATAAACCAATTTGTGGAAGAAAAACAAGTAAAACCAAAAATGGTAAACAAAATAGTGTTTAATAGTGCCTCTCGGCATACACATATAAACTTTCGAATACTAATACTTTCCCAAAACCCAAAATCTCATGAAAGCACAGGCTAAGAATACTACATAGTGCTCTAACTCCAGAATGTCTGAAACAAAGTAAATACAAAAAGGTTGTAACTACAAGAGAGAATTGAGAGACTCTTCGGTCTGCGGACGCGGCAGATATACCTCGAAGTCTCCGAATGATCGCCTCGTCTCAAGGATGGTAAGTCTGAGTAGAGGTACGTGGATCTGCACATGAAAAACATGCGCAAGAAGGGCATGAGTGCACCACAACGGTACTCAGTTAGTGCCAAGCCTAACCTCGGTCGGGTAGTGACGATAAAGGCCAGGGCCCTACTGAGATTTAAAAAGTCTGACAGTATAGAATAGAACAGTATAAATGAGTACGGCAGTAAGAGTAATATAGGACATAAAGGATAACGACAACTGAAATAGAAACAAGAAATCACAGTAAACAAATATAGCTCAACGCAAAAGTAACAGCCGGGGGATCTCCCAGGATACCGTCCTATAGTCCCCAAATATAAATATCCAATGGATCTCCCGGGTGCAGTCCCATAGAACAACTTATAAATGCGCGGGGATCTATCGGAATACCACATCCGTAGTCCCAAATATAAATTACTCAATACTGGGGGAATCTACCATGTGCAATCCCGTAGTTCCAATGTAAAAGTTCAGCGGGATCCCCCGGAATGCAATTCTATAGTCCCAAAGTAAACATACAGGGGGATCTCCCGGGATACCGTCCCGTAGTCCCAAAGTAAATACACAGCAGCAACGAGAAACTCAATTCAATAAAATTTCACACCCAGGTAAAGCAGGTATTCCTAACCTTGCATGCTGCACATAATTCAATTAGGGTAGTAGAACAAATAATCAGTTAAATCAATTAGGCATGCTTCCCTAAGCTAACAACAGGCTTAACTTGCAAGTAATGTAAACAGGAAAGGAAAACACAATTCCAACTACTTAATGGAAATCGGATTTTTCAACAATTAGCACAAGTACGCACTCACCACCTTGTGTACGAGTTATTTCAATTAACAAATATACAATCCTAACGGGAAGGTCCCCCACACAAGATTAGGCAATCCACTTACCTCGAACCAGCTCAAGATTAACTTGAAACCATATTCTTGCCACGAGTATTCGACTCCAAATGGCCCAAATCTATTCAATTGAATTGCATAATGTAAATAACATTTCAAGTAACTAATTCTACAAATACATTCTAAGCTAATACGCGAAATTAGGTGAAATGACCAAAATGCCCCTTGGGCCCACATCTCGGAATGCAGTAAAATTTATATTTTCAGAATCCTCATACTCTCACGAGTTTATTAATACAAAAATTATCAAAATCCAAGGTCAAATTCCCCATCAAAATTCGAATTCTAGGTCTAAGAACTTTCTTCCCATTTTTCTCTATCTTCATCTCTAAATTAGAATTTAAATGACAAAACTAAGATAAGTTTAATGGAATATAACTAGAAAGGAACAAGGAATCATTACCCAATGATCTTCTCTTCAAGAACCTCACAAAATCGCACTACCACGAACTCTAAATTGATTTTTCCAAGTTTTTGAACAAACCCTCAATTCTGCCCCCTTTTCTGTACAGTAAAACTGCATTTGCGGTCAAGGGAGCGGCGGTCCCGCACCTGTGAAAAATACATCGCAGGTGCAAAAAGTCACTTAGCAGGCTGGGTCCACATCTGTGGTCGCTTAGCCGCATTTGCGGCATCGCATTTGCGAAACCCAGCCGCACCTGCGGATCCTGGAGCTCTAAACCAAAATTGCTTCTGTGGCCCCAAACTCGCAGGTGCGGTTATGGCACGAAACCAGCAGCTGAAGCTGCAACTCCAAATTCCAAAATCCTTCCGTCAACCATCCTAAATCATCCCGAGGCCCCCAGGACCTCAACCAAAACCACAAAAAAGTCTAATACCACTGCCCAAACTTATAAAATCCTTAAAATACCTAAAACTACATCGAAACACCAATTTAATATCGAATTCAAGCCTAAAAACTTCAAAAACTCAAAATTTACGTTTTCGATCAAAAAGTCAATCGAACCTCGTTCGAATGACTTTAAATTTGCACACACATCACATTTAACACTATAGAGATACTCCAACTTCCAGAATTCCATTCCTACCCTCGGATCAAAATCTCACTATCGAACCGGAAACTTCAAAAATCCAACTTTTGGCATTTCAAGCCTAAATTAGCTACGTACCTCCAAAACACAATCCGAACATGTCCCTAAGCCCGAAATCACCCAACAGAGCTAACGGAACCATCGGAATTCCACTCTGAGACCGTCTTCATACTATTGCGATTATGGTCAAATTTCTAAAACTTAAGCTCTCATTCAGGGACTAAGTGTCCCAAAACTCTTTGAAACTTAAAACCGAACATCCAGCAATTCAAAATAGCAAAAATAAGTATGGGAAAAGCAGTTAATAGGGGATCGGAATGTAAATTCTAAAAATGACCAGTCAGGTAGTTACAGATCATCCGTAAAAATAGAAGGAAAATGCGACAGAAACTCGAAACCTTTTCAGATCTATAGAGATCTGGCCAGCACATAATAAGGAAGCAAAAACCCTAATATAGCAAGATACTAAAATCAATTAACAATAAAGAAGACAAGAGATTTTAAAATGAAACTACGATAAACTCATAATCACTCAAGGCCTACAAAGATCTGGACATATTCGCATTTAAAAAAGTTAGGGTTTTGAGAAAAAAGGGGTGGGGTAAAGAAAATCTGGTTTTGAACCAAAGATTCGAACCATAAACACAAGATAATAGCACTCACAAACGGAGATGACCATAGGTAGACTATTAAACGGTTTCGAACAAGCTCTAGGTTGGATATCTTAGAGATCCCTTCATGAAATTACAAAATCAAACAACCAGACGAAGTAAGAGGCCAGTAGGGGCCTCAAATCACCAGAGAATCCCATGGAGTGGGTAAGAATCGAACGGTTTGGGGGAGAATCTAGGTGGCGGTGCTAGGGTTAGGGTTGGTCTTGGAGAGAACCGGAGAAGAAGGGGGATTCAAGTGCAACTGGGTTGTGAAGAAATGATTAGGGTTAGTGGGTCGTTTGAGTTAAAAAAAAAAGGAAAGAATTAATGGGGGCCGTTGATCTTAGAGTTCAACGACCAAGATTAGAGGGGTTTGGGGCCGGGTAGAGGTCTTTAGGTTTGGGCTGGGGTGATTTGGACCTAAGTTTAATTAAATTGGATTGGGGGGTCCGATTTTGGGTATAAATTAGGGGCTATTTGTTAAATACCCATTTTTACTAAATGATATAGTTTTTAAATAGCTAATTAAATGATAAAAACTGATCTTTCTGCATGAAGGTAATTTAAAATAATTACCTAATATTATAAAAATATAAAAAGTTATTTTTTATATGGATAATGTGGTTATGCATATGTATAGGCTATTATTACAAAATATGCGATTAAAGTCTAAAAAATACAAATGTAATTATAAAAAAATGGAACTAAAATGTTTGAACTCCTATATGAGCTTAAATGATGAATCAGGGATGATTTTTGGATATTTATATAAAAAATGCATAAATAAATTGATTTAAGGCCCTTAAAATTATAGAAAAATTGTAGAAATATTTGTGCATGTATGCATAATATTTTGAAAGTATGTATGCACATTTATAAATATATGAAGGAAAAATTGGGTACCAACAGCTGCCCATCTTTACCCGGAAAGTATGAAAGAGTTTTCGGGTAAAGAAATGATGACCGATTTTGACAAATAGGTCTTTTGAAAATAATAGAGGTCGAACCCTAGTCTCTGAGTTGCCTACATATCCCTAGTTTTACAGGAACCAGGACACCTGTAGTTCTGGACCCAACGGTGAATGAAACCGATGGAAAAGGTTCTTTTATGAAGTGTAATGTCAAATGGGATTGTGAGTTTGGGGTATAACGGATGTATTATAGGGCAGATATCTAAATGGTCACAGAATAAGATGGGTAATTCATGGGGGGGTCGGTTATAATGACAAGGTGAGAATGGTATGAGCGGAAACCGGAGCGAAGGTTGGTCCTGTTTGAAGAACATTTACCTCTTGGATTACCTACAAAACTCAAAATACGATGCATGCAAGTATATATATTACTCAGAAAATTTAAATGTGATGCGAATTCCCTTTGGACCATGCAAGATTGTCTTTGGACAGTGCAGATAAGTCCTTTGACTATGATGTCCTGGGCCACGAATTATAAGATAGGAGATTCGCATGCCATGAAACGATGTTCTCGGGCCACGAGGATGGTGCCTCTGAACAATGACTCCTTTTAATAATGATGTGCAAGTATTGAGAGATCCTCAGGCCATGACATGGTGTCTTTAGGCTTTGAGGATGATGCCTTCTGACTATGATGCCTTCGGACCAGTTGGCTATATGTCAGCCCATGAAGTGCAGAGACATGATGTTGAAAGTGATAACAAGACAAAGCTTAGTCTTGTACGGATTTTGGGGGCAGAGCTTAGCCCGACGGAAGAAAATAGTTCCAAGTTTAGAGCAACATTTATGTAGGGAGGGACAATGCTTAGTCCCATGAGAAGGCAGTGCTTAGCCTTATGCAAATATGGAGGCAAGCCTTAGCCTCATAAAGATAGGGAGACAGAGTTTATTCTCATGCAAAGAGAAGGCAATGCTTAGCCTTATTCAAATGTGGGAGGCAGGGCTTCGCCTCATGAAAGATTTGAGACAAGGCTTAGTCTCATGCAAAGACAAGGCAATGCTTAGCCTTATGCAAATATGGAGGCAGGGCTTAGCCTCGTGCAAGGTTCGAGACAAGGCTTACTCTCGTGCAAAGAGAAGGCAATGCTTAGCCTTATGCAAATATGGAGGCAGGGCTTAGCCTCATGCAAGGGTCGAGACAAGGCTTAGTCTCATGCAAGGAAACGCAGTGCTTAGCCTTATGCAAATATGGAGGCAGGACTTAGCCTCATGCAAGATTTGAGATGGGGCTTATGATCACGGCCAACCCTGAACTACTATTAAGTAGCGAGAGAGGTTGAAGCAGTTTTTACCCGAATTAGGGTCGGGATCAAATTCCACAGAGAGCTAGATATTGGAGTTGGGTGTCTATCTAAAGTGGAGTTGTGTGTTTTCTCCAAAATGCACTTCTACACATTTTTGGGTTTTAATTATGATTCTAATTCTATAAACTACAATGCTCAATTTAACTGCTATAAGCTAGAATTAAACTATTGCAAGCAGTGCAAATGATTAAAAAGACCCTAGGGTAGTGACTTTCGCCTAGGTGGTCAATTGACGGATCCTTGAATCTAAAGCTACATTGACATATTTGGGGAGTATGATATAACCATTGCTCGATTTTACTCACTCTATACCTCTTGGTAGTTTGAGTGATTTTGCCCGAATTGACTTTCTCAAGACCAATTTGGTATACTAATTTGTACAAGAAATTAAGGATCAAGTCGGGTATATTAGGATCTCTCAGTTTAACCCTTTAATTGGGGATATCAATTCTCTTGAGTACACCCCAATTCCTTGTTAGACTAATTCTAGAGACTTAGGCTCTCTTTCTCAAGTAGAACAAAAGTCAACTAAACACAAACTAGTGTTTACAACCACTAATTTAGCAATTAAACATGGAATTAACCCAAATATCAAACATCCATAATCAATCAAGCTCTAAAATACAAGACCCATCAATTACCCACACTAGGGTTGAGCCACAGCCCTGGCTGATGGGTCTAGCTACTCATATTTAGAGAGAGAAACAAAGAAATAGATGAAAAGCAACTCATATTAATTAATTGCTAAGATAAACTAGAAGATTCAATGTAGAAATGAAGATAAAATTGCTCAAAATAGCTAAAGAAAATGAAGTCACGAGCACAGCTCAGTACAAAATCTATCTGCTTAACCTAAAAATGGAAAAGAAGCTATTTATACTAAGCTGAAATGTCTGGACAAAATACCCCTGCAGGGTTATTGCGGACCGCACAAAATCATGTGCAGCCACACTAGGGCTTTGAACTTTACAAAACTGCTCTCTAAACTTGGGCAATACGGACCGCAAAGAATGGACTGCAGTCGTGAAGGCTTCTAGTGCGGTCCGCATGAAATGGAGTACGGACCGAATTGGCTTCAATCTCCGAAAATTGCAACTCTATGATTCTTGGTTGTGTGGACTGCAATAAATCGAGTGCGACCGCAATAACTTCAGTGTGGACCGCATTAAATCCCATGCGGCCGCATAACCTGATTTTCCTGAGTTGCATACTCTCTGAACCTCACTTGTGTGGACTGTACAGTATGGTGTGCGGCCGCACTAGCCTTGTTTTGCCTGAGCTTTGTCTTGCTTTGATATTTGTGCAAGTTTCACTCCTTTTGAGCTGATCTTTGACATCTTGTCACCTTGTTGATCAAACCTGTAATTAAGCACAACTTGTGAGTCTTTTTGGGACTATTTTGTACAAATTTCTAATCAAAACATAAGCAAGGAGGAGTATAAAATGTATCAAAATCCCTAGTTATCAACTCCCCCAAACTTAAGCTTTTGCTTGTCCTCAAGCAAACAAAATAAGACCCAACCATTAAGAAAAATCCAAGACAATTCAGCTATCCTAAAGTGACCTCATTTAGCATCAATTGGGACTAACAACTGCCCTTAATACACATGAATCATTAACAACATTTACTCTTTTAAAACACCAAGGATCAAGTGCGACACAAGAGCATCAAGAGTTGACTCAACATATGAAAGGACTCTTTCTATTACTTTAGTCATTGTGGAACCCAAACTCACACATCCTCAGCTCTCCCTAAGCAAACGTCACTTTTAGAATAATGGCACCCAAAACGAGGTTAATAGAAATTCATTCATCCTTCTCAAAGAAAAGTCACAAGTCCGGCACTAGGTACCATTTGCTTGCCCCTTATATGAGTCACCACTAATATAAGCTTCATTCAACTAGAGATCATATAGGGCTTTTGTGGAGCATAGTGAAGGCTTTTGGTTCTGGTAGGCAACATTTGGTCTAAGTAGGTTCCATCTTCCCTTAAGCATTTCTTTTGTTTCATTTTTGCGCAGATTCACTTGACTCTTTGAGTCTTTTCACTTCTTTCAAGGGGTAAGAAAGACACACTGGCACTCTTTTTTATACATTTCATATCTTCTTTTTCCTTTCTCAATTTTCCACACCTTTCATTCTTTACTTTTCTTGAATCCCTTTTTTATTCTTTTCCACATTGAGTATTCCTTTAGTCTTTTTGCTTTTCTTTCTTTTTCATAGCTTTTCCTTTTCTTCTTTTTGTACCTTTTTACCACTTTGTTGCAATCCTCGTCTCTCCCCCCAAACTTATAATTTTTCCATGTGCTAAGGAAAGATCGGGTGCCAAGAGAGGGTATCTTTTAGAACGGGTAAAGGCTTGTATCATGATTCTTGAAGGAAAAAGGTTTAAGGCTCAAAAGGGTTGACTAGGGATTTTATCTTTGGTTGGCTATGAAAGTGTTTAAGATATCATTTGGATCAAGGAGAGCCTATAATCATGTCTCAAGTCAAAATTCACTTAGGATTTCGCCTCAACAAACATTCAAGGCAAGTTCTAGACTAATGGCTCAGAACTTGGACTTCCAACGCAATTTCTCACCACACAAGCTATGGAATTGCTAAAGACACAGAGTCGGGGGCCCACAACAACCTTACATAAGATTTGAGCACACAATGGTCCCAAAAACCCACTTGATGATTATCGGTCAACACAAGAGTCTCAGGGTCACGACTTTCACCATCCTGAACACAATAATTTATTTTTGACCATGAGATCAAAGGCAAATGTGCTAAGCCCAAGTGAAGCTTTGCTTGAGGCACCCTTAACCATTAACTACTAAAAAGCCAAAAAGAAAAGAAAAATAGACTCAAACCATTAAGAAGGTTGTCACGCCATCTATCATTGGGAAGAGCCACCCGGTTCACACAGACTCCACCTTTGGAAAGAACCATGGCATTAAGAAGACCAAAGACTTATTGCAAACTTTCAAAACAAGAAGCTACGAACATAAACAAGAAGCTAAGAACGCAAAATTGTGGAAAGTAAAATGAATATATTCAAGAGGGGATTTGATTGAATATACAATAGATGGGATGAATATATATAATGTAACATAACTTTATATACAGACTCAAAGTAAAATAAAAGTGCGAGAAATGTAACGAAATATTAAAATTATATACAAACCAAAGATGAAAACTAAAGAAAGCATAAAAAGTGTCAAATATATACAATCATCCAATGAATCCATAAAGATAGGGCCTACCCCCTCAAATAAAAGGTGGCATTGTCCCCAATGCCAACTAAACTAAGTAAGCACCAAAAAGATAATGAAAAAGGATATAGAGACTCACTATGGCATATCTCTCAGCAGGGGATCCTGAGTGGTCCCTGGGTCCTCACTGTGCTTGGGAACCTCAGACCGGTTCCTTGTGGCATGCTGCTCTGCTGCTTAGATCTGGGCCTAGACCTGGACAGCCTCTTAATGTGCATCATGTGGCTGACTGGAGGAGGCCTCCGGTGGGTCTACCAACTGGATGACTACATCGTCCGCTCGGTAAATCATCCTCCTCCTCTTGGGAGGCCTCTAAGACCACTATGGATGGGGATGAGCTGCTGGTGAAGGATCCTGAAGTAGTAAATCCAAAGGCAGTTGGTCTGCCTTCAACCTGTCAACATCATCCTCAGCTCCTTTACGGACTCCTTGGAGGCCCGTGTCTTTCTCAATTTCTTGTGCTCCTTAGCAAACTCCTTGAGAGCCTTGTTATGTGAATCAACAGCAGTACTGAGAATCTTCTTATTTTTGAGGATTTTCTTTTGGTTGACTAAAATCTCTTTGAGAGCCTCTTCTATGGACTGTGGGACCTGCGGAGGTAGAGGATTCGACTGAGCCTCTACTGTGGTAGTAAGGATAAACAACTTGGATAACGCTGTCTGCATCCAGTTGTTGATACCGAGAAGAGCTTGGCTCAGTCGGTTGTCAGTTGCTGGGTAAGCTCGGGAAAAGGGAATCTCCAGATCTGCTGAAGTGGATGGACTAGGAGGGATGTCTGTGGAAGTGGAGGCAGGCTGAGTAGGAGCCACTACGACAACTGGCTCTTCAGACTGTCCAATTGAAGCAGTAGTTGTTCCCTTAAAGTTCTTGCTCTTTGGGTTGTCATCCCCCTGCATGTTATACCAATAGAATGGAGCCTTCTCTTTGACCGTTATGTCAAATGGCCTCTTATCAACTTTTAGGTCCCTGAAGTACATAGTCAGAAAGCTGGGGAAAGGGTAGTTTCTGTCATAACTCACTGCCCACAATTGTGATTATCCTAGACATTACATTTCCCACATTGATCGGGTACCCCACCATGATCGAAGCTACCAACACTACCCGGTGAAGAGGGAGGGAGTTGTTATGAGTAGTCGGGTCCAGTCTGCTGCACACAAAAGTTTCCCACCCCTTTGCCTCGAAGTTCAAACTACATCTCAGAATCTTAACGCCCTCATTCAACCAATCGGGGGTGGTACCTGGGATTGCCAGATACTGTGCCAACCAGGATGGACCTCCTCGCCCAATTCCATCTTTTTCATATAAAGTGTCTTATTCGTCTTATCAAAGCCTAGATAATCATTTATTGTCTTCCCGTCGAACAACACTTTCAGGTTTCGCACCTTGGTCACCTTGGTGCCCTTTTTGATGTGGGCAATGTTGGTGTAGAATTCCTTGACCAAGTTCCCATTGGCATCTACACACTCACTCAAAAAGTACTCCCTACCAATTCTCTCCCTAAGCTGCCTCCTCACATTAGGTTTGTGAGGTAGCAAGTCTCTATCCACAAAACTCCTTTTCAGGATCAACCTCCTCACCGGCCACCATTCCCGAAATTTATGATACGCTACCTCACTCACGAACCGGCCTTGCCACGCCTCTGGCTTCCTAGTTCTATCAACCCCGCAAACCTGAGGTTCACTCCCTTCTCCTACATCTCTTTCTCCTCCTACTTCCTCCTCATCTCCTACTGCACGCTCTTTGGATAATGAAGTTGTGGGAGAGGTGGAGTATTCCCCACTACCTTCAGCTGAGCTTTCAGATAACCCAGAAGAAATATTCACTGACGCTTGTGCAGTGGGGGATGCTGGAGGTATGTCTCTTAGACTTAACCTCTCCGGTCAAGCTTCAATGTACTCTGGCACGGAGTCTGAAGAGATCTCCGGGGAGGCCTCATACTCACTCCCCGAGGACTGGGAAGCAGCTCTATCAGCGGCTTTTATCAACTTTCTTGTCTTCTTAATATTTTGTCGGGCTTGAGGAATCAGTCTTATCATTTTCTGTTTCCCTCTCCGGGAGGATTCTCCTCTACCTGGTTGTTTAGAGCTTTTACCTTGTTGTTTCACCATTGTCTGCAAACACAATCCAATAAGCTTGTTAATATTAGTAGAAGCAGTGAAGAGCAGAGTTACAGAAAGAATTACAGATAGTTGCAGAAATTATACAGTGCGGACCACACAAAATAGAGTGTGGTCCCACAGAGGTCAATGTGGACCGCACAAAATGGTAATGCGGTCCGCACAGAGGTGGGGTTCAGAATACCCACTCTCTATATCCGTGTAGTGCGGATCGCACAAAATATAGTGCGGCCGCATTGGGACCAATGCAGATCGCACAATGTAGTGTGGCCGCAGTCCCCAAAGTTCAGCTTTCAAGTCTTTCAGCAATGTGGTCCACACAAATGTTACTGTAGACCGCACAAGGGAACCACAGACCACACAGAATCGACTGCGGTTCGCACTGAGTGCCCAGAAGTAGCACTAACTTAGGGTTCCATGTGTTTTGACTTAAAGACCAATTTTAACACCTAAGTAGTTGCCCTCTGATTTTAATTTCTTAAGCCCACATTACCCACAAAAATAACTAACCTAATCCTATCAAAATTAAATAAATACGGGGAGAACATGATAAGCAAGAAAACAAGAAGTAAAAGAAAAATAACAAAATTAAGACAATTAAAAAGAATATGATGTTACCAGATGTAAGAAGCAATGACGATGATCAAGTCCAAACAGTTAATTGCAAGTAAAAGAAATGATGAACAGTTTTTTAGAGGTTCTGAGAGTCAAGGGTTCGAAAAGTGTAACAGGAGGGCCTCATGCCCTAATTATAGAAAAGGACCTGGGGGGCATCTTACCAAGCCAGTGCGGACCGCACAAAATAAAATGCGGTCCGCATCACTCAGCATGTTTCAAAGCTTGAGAAGGCAACCACTGCAGTCCGGACAAAATGGAATGCGGCCGTAGTGGTCCACCGCGGACCGCACAAAATGGACTGCAGCCGCGGTGGCAAACTTCAGAGAGTTGTTATTTTCACCCTTTCTTCAGTGCGGTCCGCACGAAATGTAGTGCGGCCACAATGAAAACATCAGAGACCTGAATATTTTGTCCACTATGTCCTACACTGTATCAACACCATCTGGTAGCATCTCACAACAGTTAGTCCAAAATTATATCCTATACTACAATGAAAATCAAATAAAAATAAGAAGAAAAACACATGGGTTGCCTCCCAAACAGCGCCTGATTTAACATTGCGGCATGACGCATGTTACCATCCAATCATTTGAAATGAACAAGAGCCACCACATGGCTATCATCAAACTTTCCCAAGTAGCGGTTGAGCATGTGACCATTAACCCAGAAAAGCTTCCCATTTTTGTTATTCAAATCAAGGGCACCAAACGAGGTCACAAACACAACCTTAAAAGGTCCGCTCAATTTTGACTTTAGCTTTCACGGTAACAACCGTAATCGATAGTTGAACAAGAGCAACAAATCACCTACTCTAAACTCCTTTCCATGAGCATATTTGTCATGAAGGTACTTCATCTTGTCCTTGTACAAGGACGAACTGGTGTAGGCATGGAAACGGAATTCATCAAGTTCATTGAGTTGCCCAACACGGAGATTTGCAGCCACATCCCAATAAAGGTTCAACTTTCTCAAGGCCCACATGGCCTTATGCTCTAACTCAACCGGTAAATGGAAAGATTTCCCAAACACCAACCGATATGGAGACATACCAATCGGAGTTTTGTAAGCAGTCTTATATGCCCATAGAGCATCATCCAGCTTCTTAGACCAATCGATCCTATTTGTATTGACCATTTTAGATAGAATATTCTTGATTTACCTATTTGAGACTTCAACTTGGCCACTTGCCTGAGGATGATAAGGAGTGGACACTTTGTGGTTGACACCATACTTGGCAAGCAAGGTGTCAAAAGCTCTATTGCAAAAATGCGATCCTTCATCATTTATAATTGCACGAAGAGTGCTAAACCTTGTAAAAATGCTCTTCTTTAGAAATACAACCACACTCCTAGCTTCATTGTTGGGTAAGGCCACGGCCTAGACCCATTTTGAGACATAATCAACCACTACCAGAATGTAGGTGTTTCGCACAAGCTTACAAATGGGACCATGAAATCAATACCCCATACATCAAAGATATCCGCTTCTAGAATGGTGTTTAGAGGCATCTCATCTTTCTTCAAAATACCACCCGCTCTTTGACATTGGTCACACCTTCTCACTAAATCACTTTCATTTTTGTACAAAGTTGGCCAATAAAATCCACAACTTAGAACTTTCGAAGTTGTCCTCGCCCCTCCATGATGGCCATCATAGGGGGAGGAATGACAAGCCTCTAGAATGCTAGATTTCTCATCCTCAGGTACACACCTCCGGATCACTCCGTCGGTGCGAATCTTGAATAGGTACGGCTCATCCCGATAGAAGTCCAGACTATCCTGTTTGATCTTCTTCCTTTGGTTAGAAAAGAGCTCACACGGGACGATACCAGTCACAATGAAATTAGAACTATCCGCATACAATGGCATATCACTCACTGACACAGAAAGTAGCTACTCGTCGGGAAATGCATCATTGATCTGTAGGCCATCACACGGCCTTCCCTCCTCCTCCAAGCAGGAAAAATGATCCGCCACTTGGTTTTCGCTACGTTTCTAGTCCACAATTTCCAAATCAAACTCTTGAAGTAATAAGACTCATCGCATTAGTATAGCTTTGGAGTCTTTCTTTGTCATCAAGTATCTAGGAGATGCATGATCGGTGTGCACTATGACTTTTGATCCCATAAGATATGGCCAAAATTTTTCCATTGCGAACACAATAGACAACAACTCTTTCTCAGTCACCGTGTAGTTCCTTTGAGCCTCATTCATCGTCTTGCTCACATAGTACACCAGATGAAATATTTTGTTCACTCTTTGACCCAAAACTGCCCCAACCGCAACATCACTCGCGTCGCACATGAGCTCGAAAGACAAGATCCAATTGGGTGCAGTAATAATCAGGGTGGTTGTCAACTTATGCTTGAGAAGTTCAAAGGCTTGCATACATCACTCATCAAACACAAACTTTGCATCCTTTTCTAGTATCTTGCACAATGGATTTACTACCTTCGAAAAGACCTTGATAAACCACCGGTAGAACCCGGCATGCCCGAGAAAACTTCTAACCCCCATGACAGAAGTGGGGGGAGGAAGTCTTGAAATAACCTCAATTTTGGCTTTGTCAACCTTAACACTATGCCCTCCTCAAACATTAAGTGGCATTTTTCCCAATTTTAGCACCAGATTGGTGTCTTCACACCGGGCCAACACTCTATCCAGATTTTTCAGACACTCATCAAATGAATCACCCACAACACTGAAGTCGTCCATGAACACCTCCAAAATATCTTCCACCATATTGGTGAAAACGGCCATCATACACCATTGGAATGTTGCCGGTGCATTGCACAACCCAAAGGGCATCCGAGAAAAAGTAAGGGTGCCATATGGACAAGTAAAGGTTGTCTTCTCCTGATCCTCTGGAGCTAACAAAATTTGATTGTACCCTAAATACCCATCCAAGAAACAATAGAAGGCACGCCCAGCAAGACGATCAAGCATCTGGTCGAGAAAAGGCAATGGGAAATGATCCTTGCGGGTTACCTTATCCAGCTTGCATTATTCCATGCACACCCTCCATCCAGTCACTGTCCGGGTTGGGATAAGTTCATTATTATTATTGGTCACCACGGTCATACCAACCTTTTTCGGCACACGCTGCACCGGTGAAATCCATGAGCTGTCAGAGATAGGATACACCACTCCAGCATCTAACCACTTGATCACCTCTTTTTTTGCAACTTCTTGCATTGCCTCGTTCAACCTCTTTTGATGTTCCAAGGAGAGTTTTGCATCATCTTCCAAAATAATTTTGTGCATACAGAATGCGGGGCTTATTCCCCGAATATCAGCTAAATCAATCCAATTGCCTTTTTCCACTTTTTGTGCACCGCCAATATGGCATCTACCTGCATGTTAGTAAGACAAGAGGAAAGAATAACTAGTAAATTTGAATTAGGGCCTAAGAATTCATACATGAGGTGTAGAGGCAATGGCATCAACTCCAACACCGGATGTTCCTCAATTGAAGGCTTTGTTGGAGGGGTCTTTCTATTTTCAATATCCAAAGAGAGTTTCCTAGGCTCATAAGAATAAGATCACATTCCATGTAAAGCATTCACGCACTCCACTCGCCCCTCATCATCATTGATATCAAGATTTAACAATACGGCCTCCAAAGGTTCCTCCACATTGATCATTGTACTAGTATCATCAATTATCACAGCCGTGAAAAGATCCACAAATGAACACACTTCTATACAATTGGGCTGGTTCATTGATTTCCACACATGAAAAATGACCTTTTCATCACCCACCCTGAAAGTGAGTTACCTTACTTCCACATCCACTAGAGCCTTCCCCGTAGTAATGAAAGGTCTCCCCAATATGATCGGGACCTCATAATCTACCTCGCAATCCAAGATCACAAAATCAGTTGGCAAGATAAATTTGTCCGCCCGGACGAGCACATCATCAACAATACCCAATGGTCGCTTCATTGATCTATCTGACATTTGCAATCGCATAGAAGTTGGCCTCGATGGACCAATACCCAAAGTCTTGAAAACTGAGTAAGGCATTAAGTTGATGTTTGCCCCAAGATCACATAAAGCTTTACCAAAGTCTGCACTCCTTATAGTACAAGGGATAGTGAAAGCACCGGGATCCTCTAACTTCATAGACATTGAATGTACTATAGCACTAACTTGGTGGGTCATCTTGATAGTTTCACAGTCCATAGATTTTTCTTCGTCACCAAATCTTTCATAAATTTAGCATAGCTAGGCATTTGCTCCAAAGGAACATTAATAGATAAGCTCTTCATCATGTCAATGAACTTTTTGAATTGATTCTCACTTTTCTGCTTGGCTAGCCTCTGAGGATAAGGGGGAGGTGGCCTAGGCAAGGGTGCCTTGGCTTTTGGCATAACCGGCTCCGGCATGTCTATGACGTGTTCCTTAGATGGGTTCACGTCATTTTGTGTTTCTAACTCGGCATCTTGAATATTAATCCTTACTTCTTGATTCATATTCTCATCAGCCACATTCTCAACCACCAAAGGAACTTAATCTTCTTGCAACTCAACTTCATCACCCAAAACTTGCTTTTGTTTGGAGGCATTCACATCACCGCCTCTTCCACTCCTTGTAGTTACTGCCATAACATGGTTGTTACCACCCTTTGGGTTAGCTACCGTATCACTCGGTAAAGCCCCCTTAGGGCGAGTATTCACAGACTACAAGATTTGGCCTAGCTGGACCTCCAAATTCCTAATTGAAGTATTGTGAGAAGCTAATTGCGCATCGGAGTCGACATTCTTTTTCATCATCTGTTCAAACATCATTTTAATTCTACTAATTTCATTATGGGGAGAACTAGACCCTAGGATGGAAAAGGTGGTGGGTTGCTCTGTTGTTGGTACATTGGGGGCCTTTGAAAGCCTTGCCCCTGATTTTATTGGTTATTGTTCCATCCACCCTGGTTATTGTTGTTTCCACCCCAATTGTTGTTATTTCCCCAGTTTCCCTAATTGTTTTGATTGTCATTTTGATTTCCCTAATTGTTGTTCCCTTGTTGTTGATTGTTCCAATTATTGTTGCCTTGTTGTTGGTTACCCCAATTGCCCTGGGATCTCCACCGTTGTTGTTGGGTGGAAAAGTTGCCTCTTTGGCCTTGGTAATTATTCACATATTGCACCTCTATGTTCTTCCCATCATAACAATCATCTTGGAATCTACCATAATCATTGTCAAATTAATCCGAATTCCCTTGGTTTTGTTGACTTCTCTGTCTTCTATTGTTCACAAGCATGTTAACACCCTCCATGGAATTTAATTGGCAAGGATTCTGAACATATTGCAACTGTGCCTTTGCTAATTGGTTCATTGTTGTTGTAAGTTCTGCTATAGCCTGTCCATGGTCATGTAGTTCCTTGTGCAAATTAGTGACCATGGGGTTATCCTGTGGCACATTGGCTCTACTTTGCCAAGCGAAGGATGTGTCAGCCATCTCATCAAGAATAGCACAAGTTTCATCATAAGTCAGTTTCATGAAATTTCCCTAGCCAATTGGTTCACTATGCATTGATTTGTTGTATTGATGCCCCGATAGACGGTCTGTTGTATCATTGCCTCTATCATATTATTGTTGGGGCATTCCTTAACCATATTTCTATCTCTCCCAAATCTCATGCAATGGTTCGGTGGACTCCTGCTTGAAGGCTAAGATCTCATTTCGTAGTACTGCCGTGTGCCCTGGTGAGAAACATTTGGCAATGAACTTATCCGCCAACTCATAACATGTTTTGATGGAATGGTTGGGAAGTTGCTCAAGCCAATCCAATGCTTTCCTGCTAAATGAGAATGGGAAAAGCCTCAATCAAAGTTCATCCTCAGACATATTGGTTTGCTTGCTCCCCCAACAGGTGTCCACGAACCCCTTGAGATGTTTGTAAGCATTTTGAGTGGCAGCATCCGTAAAGTACCCACGCTGCTCCAGCAATGCCAGCATCACATTGGTTATTTGAAAAACAACTCATATTAATTAATTGTTAAGATAAACTAGAAGACTCAATGTTGAAATGAAGATAAAATTGCCCAAAATAGCTAAAGAAATAGAAGTCACGAGCGCAGCTCAGTACAAAATCTATCTGCTTAACCTAAAAATGAAAAAGAAGCTATTTATACTAAGAAAATGTCTGGATAAAAATACCCCTGCGGGGTTAGTACGGACCACACAAAATCATGTGCGGCCGCACTAGGTCTTTGAACTTAACAAAACTGCTCTCTGAACTTGGGCAATATGGACCATAAAGAATGGACTGCGGCGTGATGGCTTCTAGTGCGGTCTGCATGAAATGGAGCGCGGAACGCATTAGCTTTAATCTTCGAAAATAGCAACTCTCTGATTCTTGGTTGTGTGGACCGCACTAAATCAAGTGCGGCCGCAGTAACTTCAGTGCAAACCGCATTACATCCCATGCAGCCGCATTGCCTGATTTGCCTGAGTTGCATACTCTCTGAACCTCACTTGTGTGGACCGCACAAAATGGTGTGCGGCCGTACTGGCCTTATTTTGCCTGAGCTTTGTCTTGCTTTGATATTTGTGCAAGTTTCACTCCTTTTGACCTGATCTTTGATATCTTTTCACCTTGTTGAACAAACTTGCAATCAAGCACAACTTGTGAGCCTTTTTAGGACTATTTTGTACAAATTTATAATCAAAACATAAGCAAGGAGGAGTATAAAATGTATCAAAATTCCTAGTTATAAGCTTAGTCTCATGCAAAGAGAAGGCAATGCTTAGCCTTATGCAAATATGGAGGCAGGGCTTAGCCTCATGCAAGATTTGAGACAGGGTTTAGTCTCATGCAAAGAGAAGGCAATGCTTAGCCTTATGCAAATATAGAGGCAAGGCTTAGCCTCATGCAAGATTTGAGACAAGGCCTAGTCTCATGCTAAGAGAAGGCAATGCTTAGCCTTATGCAAATACGGAGGCAGGGTTTAGCCTCATGCAATATTTGAGACAAGGCTTAGTCTCGTGTGAAGAGAAAGCAATGTTTAGCCTTATGCAAATATGGAGGTAGAGCTTAGCCTCGTGCAAGATTTGAGATAGGGATTAGTCTCATGCGAAGTGAAGGCAATTCTTAGCCTTATGCAAATATGGAGGCAGTGTTTAGCCTCATGCAAGATTTGAGACAAGGCTTAGTCTCGTGCGAAGAGAAGTTAATGCTTAGCCTTATGCAATGAACAGGTAGCAAATAGGAGTAGAATGTTTCTTAGCTAGAGATATATTTTGTCTGGTGGCTTGATTAGTAGTGACTTTGATATGTGTATGTTTGCGAATACTTCTGTTATGTTCACCATGCCTGCATCCAAAGAAAAATTGTAATTTTCATAAGGGGAGATTGGCTCGTGCCTTCATCTACTGGCTTTTCTTCGCTCCATTTTGGAGGCCTTGTTTGAGTCGCCCTAGGTAGCACCTGGCTGTTACAAAAATAGAGTTTTCGAAAATATGCATTTATTGAAAAAAACGGAGTTATTATTAGAAAACATAGTGAAATATCAAGTAATTTTAAATGAATCAATGACTGTAACACATTTCAAAGACATTGCAACTTTTTTGTATTAGAGTTTTGAGGGACCTCCTCAAAATTCTGCCCCTATTGGTAAATGATCCTTCGTTGTTTGCGTGCGGCAAAATTTGCTGAAACTTCTCCAGAATTTTGAGAATCCTTCTCAAAATTCAGCCCCGGTTTCTTAACCGATTGCTGACTGTCTGACATATGATGTCGTTGGCTGGACTTGCTTTGGAATTTTGAGGGTCCTTCTCAAAATTCTTTCCAAGTTTCTGGTGTTGAGGAGACATGAAGATTTTATTAAGATATGACCGAACCCACATGGCTACCTACGTATTCCCTCTTAAATGGGAATCAGGTTAAGCGTAGTTCAGTTACATCATATGTAGGAATGCTAGTTCAGTTACATCATATGTAGGAATGTAAACAATCTAGACATAGCATCTCTTGAGTGCGTCTGAATTGATCGATTTTGGCCAGACTTCTCCATCCATTTCTACAAGTATGAATGCTCCTCCTATTAGCACCCGGTGAACCATGTAAGGACCTTGCCAGTTGGGAGAGAATTTATTTTTGGCTTCATCTTGGTGTAGGAAGATCTTCTTCAGCACCAACTGTCCCAGTGCGAATTACCTTGGTTTGGCCCTTTTGTTGAAAGCTCTGGACATTATGTTCTAATAAATTTGACTGTGACATACTATGTTCATTCTCTTTTTGTCTATAAGATCCAGTTGCTCATGAAGGCTTCTTATCCATTCTGCGTTGCTGAGTTCGGCTTCCTATATGATTCTTAAAGAAGGAATCTCTACCTCAGCTGGAATGACAACTTCGGTACCATAAACCAGTAAATAGGGAGTTGCCCCAGTTGATGTGCGGACTGTAGTGCGGTACCACAATAGGGAAAAGGGTAGCTTCTCATGCCATTGTTTGTGATTTTCTACCATCTTCCATAGTATCTTCTTGATGTTCTTGTTAGCAGCTTGCACAGTTCTATTCATCTGAGGCCTGTATGCTGTAGAGTTCTTGTGCTTGATTTTAAAGGTTTCACACATGGCTTTCATTAGGTCACTATTGAGATTGGCAGCATTATCATTGATAATGGACTCAGGAACTCTGAATTGGTAAACAATACGATCCTTGACAAAGTCTGCGACAACTTTCTTGATTACAGCTTTGTAAGATGCGGCCTCTACCCATTTTCTGAAATAGTCGATAGCCACCAAAATGAACCGGTGCCCATTTGAAGCAGTGCGATCAATTGGACCGATGAAATCCATTCCCCAGACAGCAAAAGGCCAAGGAGCACTTGTTTCATTGAGCTCGTTTGGTGGTACATTTGTCATGTCTGCATGCACTTTGCATTGGTGGAATTTTTGAACGTACAGGATGCAATCTGTTTCCATGGTCATCCAAAAATATCCAACTCTGAGTATTTTCTTGGCAAGAGCAAAACTGTTCATATGTAGTCGACATGTTTCGCCATGTATCTCTTCAAACAATATGGAAGCTTCCTTCGCATCAATGTACCTTAATAGCCCGGGGTCAGGAGTTCTCCTATAAGAGGTTCCTCCACTTTGGAAGAAATGATTGGATAGCCTCCGTAGTGTGCATTTCTGAGTGTGGTTTCCCTGCTCTGGTTATTCTCCTCTTGCCAAATATTCTTTGATGTTATGGAACCATGGTTTTCCATCCCTTTCCTCTTCAACATGAGCACAGTAAGTCGGTTGATTGTGGATCCTCATCGGGACGGGAACAATGAAATTCTTGTGTGGGTGTTGTATCATTGATGATAAAGTGGCCAGTGCGTCTGTGAAATCATTTTGAATTCTGGGCGCATGTTTGAATTCTATCTTTGTGAATATTTTCATTAATTCCTGCACATGATACAAGTATGACAGTATCTTGGTGCTATTCGTAGCCCATTCTCCTTGAACTTGAAGTACCAGAAGATTCGAATCACCGATTACCAGTAGCTCTTGTATATCCATATCGAAGGCCAGGTTGAGTCCCATGATGCAAGTTTCATATTATGCCATGTTATTGGTGCATGGAAACCTATGTTTCGCGGATACAGGGTAGTGTTGACCTATTTCTAATACTAAAATTGTTCCAATGTCCACTCTTTTAAAGTTTGCAGCTCCATCAAAGAACATTCTCCAACCGTATTAAGCTTCGACAATGTCCTCTCCTATGAAGGATACTTCTTCGTTAGGGAAATACGTTTTCAAGGGTTCGTATTCTCCTCCCACAGTATTTTCACCAAGACGGTCTGCCAATGCTTGCCCTTTGACTGCCTTCTGAGTTACATAGATGATATTGAACTTGCTTAACAGTATCTGCCACTTGGCTAGCTTCCCTGTTGGCATGGGCTTCTGAAAGATGTACTTACAAGGATCCATCCTGGATATGAGGTATGTGGTATAGGCACAAAGTTATGTCTCAATTTCTGGGTTGTCCAGGTCAAAGCAAAGCAAGTGCGTTCTAGAAAAGAGTATCTTGCTTCGTAAAGTGTGAACTTCTTACTCAAGTAGTATATGGCTTGCTCCTATCTTCTTGCATCGCCATGCTATCCTGAAACACATTTGAAAGCTCCATCTAATACGAGAGATAGAGTAGCAAAGGTCTCCCAGGTTCCGGCGGGACTAGGACTGGTGGTGTGGACAAGTATTCCTTGATTTTGTCAAAAGCCTTCTGACAATCTTTGGTCCAACTCGTTTCAGCATATTTCCTCAACATTTTGAAGATAGGTTCGCATATAACTGTGGACTGTGTTATAAAGCAACTAATATAGTTAAGACGTCCTAGGAAGCTCATCATGTCCTTCTTACTCTTTGGTGGTGGTAACTCTTGGATAGCCTTAACTTTGGACAGATCTAACTCGATTCCTCGGCGGCTGACAATGAATCCCAGTAGCTTTCCTGCAGGAATCCCAAATGCACATTTTGTGGGGTTCAATTTAAGATTGTACCTCCTTAGCCTGTCAAAGAACTTTCTCAAATCCACTATGAGATCTGCGTCCCTTTTGGACTTGATGATGACATCGTCAACATACATCTCTATTTCCTTGTGTATCATATCATGGAAGATGGTTATCATGGCTCTTATGTAAGTAGCCCCAGCATTCTTTAGACTGAATGGAATCATCTTGTAGCTGTACACTCCCCACGGTGTAATAAAAGCTATTTTCTCTGTGTCTTCTTCGTCCACCCAGATCTGATGATTACCCGCGAAGAAATCTACAAAGGATTGGAGTTCATTCTTGGTGCAATTGTTGATCAGGACTTGTACATTTAGTAGTGGAAAATTGCCCTTGGGACTTGCTCTATTTAAATCTTGATAGTCAACACACACCCTGACTTTCCCATCTTTCTTTGGAACTGGCACAATGTTGGCTAGCCAGGTTGGGTACTCAACTACCCTGAGGACCTAATCTTTGATTTGCTTAGTGACTTCCTCCTTGAATTTCAGGCTCATGTATGGTTTGAATTTTCTGAGTTTCTGCTTTATTGGCAGACACATTGGATTGGTAGGCAACTTGTGAGCCACTGTGGATGTGTTCAGACCGATCATATCATCATATGACCACGCAAAGATATCCTCATATTCCTTCAAGAAACGAATGTATTCTTCCTTCTTGAACGGTGATAAGTGACCTTAAAGGTTTCGGCATCTCCCAAATTTATTATTTCGGTTTCGTCTAGGTTGGACTTAAGCTTATTCTCAAAGTTCTCAACCTCCCTAACAATTTCCTCAGGTATTTCATCTTCTTTTTCTGAATCATTATCCTTATGTTGCGTTGTCTCATTACATGTCACAGTCATCAGTTCATCAAAAAAAGTAATAATAACACTGTAGAAAGAAAATGTGAAAGATAATAATGAATGATAAATAGCAATGCATTGATTAAATTTGAAAATACCCCCAAAACAAGTACGGCTCGATGAATCGAGCAATTATTTTGAAACAAAATGCGTCTCTAAAACAAAATTACTGAAAACATTTGAAATGCCTATCATGGCTATAGAAATAAATTAGGCTAATTGCCAAGCTATCCAGGGACTCGGCGGGCCCGGGATGGTATGGCAGTTCAAATTCCTGAGAACAGATCCCTTCTCCACATTCTGAATGGTGAGGCCTTCTTCCTCCTCCTTCTCAATTATTGCACTGGAATCCATATCCTCGTCTTCTAGGAACAAGTTTCTCAGCCCAGGTAAAGCTTCTTCTTCTGCAGTCCCCCATATTGTATCAGCCTGATGAAAAGTCTGACCTAGATGTGGCACTGGTTTCTCGAGAGGGTAATAAGGACCACGCTATGGTGGCGACTAGTCATTATACCCCTGTTAGGTATATGGGTACACTAGCCTGAAAGTTGTGCCGTGATGTTTTAGCTGTATTGGCTTAGTAATGCCCTGGAGATCTTTCCTAGTACTTTGCCAGGTTCGTACCCAGACCATGCCAGCATGCTTTCTATTTTATTACTCCACCACTTATCCTTCTCAATTGAATTGACATGTCCAATGTGGTGATAAGTTTCTCCACCTAGCCTTTTTCTATTCTTAATGACTAGGATAGTTTGACTGGTGTAAATGGGGTTACTCCTATCTCCGTGAATGACTACCTCCTGATGGTTCCACTCGAACTTCACGGCCTGGTGTAGTGTGGAAGCCACAGCACCAGCGGCATGTCTCCAAGGTCGACCCAATAGATGATTGTATGTAGCTGATATGTGAAGCACTTGGAATCCAACATCGAACCAAGTTGGCCCCATCTATAGGCAAAGGTTAATCTCCCCAATCGTGGCCCTTTGAGACCCATCAAAGGCTTTCACGTTCATACTTCCTACCCATATCTCATGGAAATCTTTGCCTAATCTATTCAGAGTAGTTAAATGACAAATGTTGAGACTCGATCCCCCATCTATAAGGACCCTGGAAATGAATTTGTCTTTGAACTGTACAGTGATATGCAGTGCCCTATTTTGGCTTAACCCTTTAGGCTGTAGTTCATCCTCATGGAAGGTGATCTTATGGCTTTCCAGCACTTGCCCTACCATGTTGTCCATTTCTCCACTGGTGATGTTGTTGAGCACATAATTTTCATTTAGCACCTTCATCAGGGAACTCCTATGTGTTTCCAAATTTTGCAGTAGCGATAAGATGGATATCTAGGCGGGAGTTTTGTTTAAATGGTCAACGACTGAGTATTCCCTCACTTGTACTTTCCTCCAGAGAACATCTGGTCCGGTTTCAATAACATATTGCTTAGTAGCTGCCTCCTTGATCAATCCTCCCAAATGTTCGAGTGCATAGATCGTTCCCGTTCTGGTCATTCCTTGTGTGGCATCAGATTCTTCCACCTTTTCTTTCCATTTTTGCCTGGCTTCAACACCATTATCCCATAGTATGGCATTAAAATTGAAAGGAGGTATGGTTATAACTATCATTATGAAGGGTGTGGCCACTTCTACCTCAAATGGAACAGGTGTGGCTATAGGTGGTGCTACCTCTACCTAAAATGGAACCGATGTAGTTACCTCAACTTTGACTAACGGCTGTAGTTGTACCACAATGGGAGTGAGTGTGACTGTAGGTTTAAAGTCATTGCTTTCCCGAATAAGCCCGATTGACCCCTCAAGATCCCGTTCTTCATCCATCTCTATTATATGTACCCCCATCAACCCTATGATCTGGAAGAGGATTGTTGCAGACGTTAGGTGCAGCTTCCTTAATTTGTATGACTTTGTTATCAATCAGTGTCTGGATCTTATCTTTAATGGTCTGCCCTTTCTTAGCGGAATGATATGCACAGTTTTTTTTGGGTTGACCCATTGAGATGAATTCTCTATTTCCATAGCAACAATATGGGTAACATAACCAGTAGCCTTCAATCTTTTGTACAACTGTTCGATGGGTTCAGCAATGACGGTGAATTGTTTAGGTAGTTTGCAATCAAAGTTAGGTTGGGGTTTCTGGTAATTTGGACGAGTTGGAGTTAAATGATAGTAGGTTGGCTGGGTGTTATAAGTGTGATAGGCGGTGGCGGGTTGGGAATATCTGGGAGGTGAGGGTTGGTGCATAGATGGAGGTATTTGGTATGTGCGTGGAGGTATCTGGTATGTGAGCGGAGATTTTGGGCCTTGGCCCACCATTACTGCCCCCACTTCTTTCTTCTTTGATATGTCGCCTGATTGTAATGCTTTGTTCGTGACCTGTAGTGCCTCGAAATTTGTCACCATCCCGCTTTTGATACCCTCTTCAATCCTTTCTCCGAGTTTGATGATATCGTAGAACTTGTGATTCTCAATAACCATTAGCCTTTCACAATAATGTGGGTCCTGTGCCCTGACAAAGTACTTTTTCAACTGCTCTTCTTCTATTGTTGGTCTAACCTTGACTGCTTCTGACCTCTACTAATTAGCATACTCGCGGATAGTCTCAATTGAATTCTTCTTTAAGTTCTGGATATAGAAGACATTCGGTGCATTTTCTGTATTAAACCTGAACTGATCCCTAAATTCTGATGCATGCTTACCCAATTGGACCACTTCTTAGGGTTCTGGCTCATGTACCAGGACAGGGCTTCTCCGGTAAGGCTTCTCATGAAGAGCTTCATTCGGATCCTTTCATCCTTTCCAACCCCCGCGAGCTTGTCATAGTAAGTTCTCAGATGAACCTTGGGAACACCTGTTCCATCGAAAATTTCAAACTTGGGAGGTTTGTAACCCTCTAGCAGTTCCACATCTGGTTGTATGCATAGATCCTTGTAGCTCAGACCTTCTATCTATTTACCTCCTTCAACACCCTGAACTCGGCTTGTCAATTTATTAAGCTCTTCGTCCATGTTCTTGATGAGCAGGTCCTTCTCAGTAGATTCTAGTGTATAGGAGATCGATTGAGTGGAGTGAGGCATGTTTTCCACATATATGGGGTTGTTTTGGTGAGTTCTAGGGATTTGGGTGTAGTGGTGATCGTTGATGGAGTTTCGAGGATCGGGAACAAGGTGAGGTGTGTTCTGAGGGGTGTGATAGGTAGTGGTTTGTGGATACTAGGTTGGTTGATGGTAGTGTTATGGAAGATTCAATATCGGTAAAGGATTGGGATTTTGAGGTGGGGTTGCATATTGATGGGGGTCGGGATGATTTTACAGATACTGGTTAGGCATATTTTGGGGAGGTGCTAGGTTTTTTGTATTTTATTGGTTGATATCAGGGACGTTTAGAGTGAGAGAGAGGTTTTCTAGGTTGCAGACCTGCTCAAGTTTTCCTTGTAACTCCAGTATTTTCTGCTCTAATCGTAGAACCAATTCATTATGGGCCGGAGTGCTTTGACTGTATGAAGTTTCTGCATTCTTAGTGTTTTCCTTTCAAATACCACTTTAGTCATCCATCTTAGCTTTTCCTCTACTTTTCGTGTTAATTGGATGAGGGGTAGGTGGAGGGACTCTAGATCTGGTGTGATATGCTGATGATGCCGGTATGTGCAAACCAACCTTTAGGGGATAGGAATAATAAAAAATAAAGGAAAATAAAAGGTAAGCAAGTCAGCAGTGATTTTGAAAAAATCTGCAGTATTTAACAACATATTATGGGAATGAAAATTTGTGTCCTAGTTTGGGAGCCTCGTTGTGCCCGAGGTAGGCCTAGCGACAAATAGATTTGGAGAAATTTAGTGCCAATAATTGCCTCATTTCATTAATGTAAATATAGATTACCAAAACGACACTAAATAAGATAAGTCACTAATGGCACTTGGCATTATTACATTTGAAAAGCAAGTATCTACCGGGTCCCAGAAGGACCTTCTCCGAGCTGGATGCTCTTGTCAATCATATCCCCCAATTTGCATAGGTTCAACAGTAAGAATGCCCTTTCCAAATATCCTCCTTCGTTCCCTTAAGCGTTCTGGCAGTCGGTGACTCTTTTTCTCATTTTCCCTTCCAATTCCATCAGACTGTACTCCAGATATTCCAACCTTTCACTGGACTTAACAGCCCTCTCTTTCCACTCATTGATCATTTCCATATTAGCCTTGTGTTGCTCCATATGCTCGGCTTCATGCTCACGGATTCCTTTGCGCAATTTGTTATATTTCACATATGCTTCGGCAACTTTGTCTATGGCCTTATTTGCCGGACTAGCTCTTGGATCGAATATTCCCCCTATGTTATCATCCAAGCATGAGGGGTAGAAGTACGCATGACCCGCATGATATCGATCTGGCTCGATAGTATCCTTTTTGTATGACAATCTTCAAGGGCCACATGTGTTGTGCTTCATTTTTGTGTGGAATGGTATCACCCTGAACATTAGCCATGAAGTGGCTCATTTTAGAGACCCGTGGTATGACCTGCTTCCTGCCTGTCTGTCTCATAACCCTAAGGGGAGCATATGGGTATATGCCCCTCAACCCAATTAGCACCAAGTGTGAAACGTCCCTGGATCTAATAATGAACTCGTCGGTAGGGAACCATCCAAACATCCATTGAACCTGATCCTCGAGCAAATTGTCAAAAACCTGCACCCATCCTATAGCATCCTCTTATTAAGCAAACCTGTCCGAAAGATAAGTCATTTTCTTGGGATGATGGAAGGTTGTGTGATCGTTCCATGGCCTTTGCGGAAATTCTTGATGGTGATGACCCTTTTGGAAATGTTCTAATAGCCAAACTTGTACCAGCAGATTGCAACCTTTGAAGTATTTGTGCCCTTTCTAGTAGCGCTCTAAGGCACGGTAGATGTCTACAATGATCTTGGGACAATGGTATATGTGTGCCCTTCAATCCCTTCCATCAAAGTTTTGGCCACCATGGCCAGTCTGGTGTAGATTTTGTCCCCTTGGATCGGGAACACCAGCATACCTAAGAAAGAAATAATGAACACAAAGACTCTGCGGTGAATCCAACCTAAGGAGGTGATGGAATATTCATCATCAAAGATGCGATAGGATCTAATGTGACCGTATCATTCATAGAGGAAGTCGAAGGGTATGTAGGAGCTTTTCAAGCACTTCAAGTCATCATTCTTCTTTAATCCCATCACCTTAAGAAATCCCCTAGTAGTGCGATTTTAGGTGCCAGTAAACTAGGGTTGTCCCAAGGTAGCCCAGCAAATCCCCCTATTTCTTCCAAGAGAGGGGTCATTTCTATGCTTCCAAAGCGGAATATGGCTCTTTCTTTGTCCTAGAACATTATTGCAGTCTCGATCAACATTTTGTTTAGCTGGAGGTCCAACAAAGAAGGCAAGTTTCCTAAGACCCTTTTCACATGATTTTGTCACTTGATGGAAGATCCCTCCACCAATCTAGCAATGGTGATGGTATGTTATTAACCATGCCGAACCGGAGAACTTCGTGCCTCATTTTTTGCAAAATAAATATGGTTAGTCCCTTTCCCCTCTAGATCTAACTATTTATACAACAATCATTAGCATACTGGCACTTATTTCTCCAAATTAATGCACGCAATTGTGGTTGCATCCGTTGGGATTATGGAAAACCCGATGGACTTTTGGACGAGGCTTGTCTTAAAGGGTTATTATGTGGAAAACATATTAACCCAGTTAGGTTTGACCATGATGCATGTACAATTAGTCAGAGCAAGTTTTCTATAGAGGTCTAGACAGGTACCCTCAAGTGGACAACTTGAGAGGGAAAGGCACGGAACCGTCAACTACACTGCTAATCGACTAGTTTTATGGCAAATACACTTTTTCATATTTAATGGGTGATATATATAGGAAGATCGCAAACACTCATCAAGAGTTGCTATGGGGTTGATTACGCACAAGTGGAATATGATGTCGGGCATGATTTATGCAGCAATAAATAGCATGTTGTCAAGTATTTGCACGTTAAAAAATGATAAATGCGGTATTTAAATAGTTGAAAGACAGTAAAAAAAATAAGGAGACAAGTCAGTTTTAGGAAATAAAGGAAATCATAAATGCTTGAGAGATAAGTAATTAAATCCAAGTAAAGGGGAGAGGGAAGGCCGTTTCAACAAAATAAAGCATGCTTAAGACTAATTCACAAAAATAAGTTTGTTATGGTAAGAGCCTAAAATATCCCCAGGAGAGTCGCCATGTTGTCGCGCCGCGCCCTCTTTTTCCTCACGGATCTGGGTTTTGACATTCATTGGAAACAACTCATTTCCTTTTGGGAATTGGTATGAAATTTGAAGAGTCGTCACCTAACGGATTTAAGGTGTGTTGGGGAACCTAAAGCAAAATAACTCATGAACCAGTTTGCGTTACCAGAGATTGGGTAAGGGATCGAAATAACTTTCAGGAGAAGGTGTTAGGCACCTCTCGAGGGCCACAACGGTGGGTCCCGACCGAACATAAATTAGGTGAATTGGTCTTAAGCAAACAAAGTAATTTAGACAAACAGACATTTTGTTTAAAACAAGAGGTAAAGGGGGTCCAAGGTTTTTTAACCTATAGGTTCACTTCTGTGCAATGCTTGGTAATCGTCCCCTAGTTGGGGTGCTACACATAGCATTAGCGCACAGGTTATCATATCCTTTACTAACCGATTACCCTCCCCTTAGTGGTTATATAAGCAATTCTAATTAAACTTACCCTACGCATGCATTACCGTCCCTTACTTATGGTCCTGGAGGTATTTAGAACTTCTAGTTAAGGTGGATCTAGACTCTCCTATAGTGTTTACAAGGAGAAAAAATAAGCGAAAAGCAAAAGCAAATAGGACTATTAGATAAAGGAACAATTAAAGGCATGTATTTACCTCCACAAATAAGCAAGCAACTGCACGTCTCAAACAGTAGTATTTCAGACACTTTTAAAGTCTTATTAGCAGAATATCTAGGTGAGCATAAAATAGAACATATGTAGTGTTTCATTAAAGTGAAGCAGAACGTACTTAATCAGTTGCCTACTGATTTTAGGAGTACCTAAATATGGGCAGTAAACAAAACACAGTTTTATAATTTCAAGGTTTTAGTTGCCCTATAGGCTTGCCTAGGCGTGGATCAGCGATGTCCTATGAACGTGGTATCTAGTCATTAATCAGAAGTACAATAAACTAGTAAATAATTTTAAGCAGGCAGTTTAGTTCATTAGGTCCTATAGGCATGTTTTCTAGGCGTGGAAACTAATTTAAAACTTATAGATGTGGTATCTAAATGCAGAAATTGGTTTAAAGACCATATAAACATGGTTTCTAAATGCAACAATTATTTTTAAAACCTTATTTGTATGCATAAAACTGATTTAAACCCAGTTGGCATGCAAAGACTGTTTTTAAGCTTGCAGGCATGGTGTCTGAATAAACGAACGTCGCAGTCACCTCTAGGCATGGTATCTAGAATGCAGGACTAATTGTAAATTCATAGGCATAGTATCTGAATGTACATAAGCAAACAAATATCATAGAAACCTATAGTCATGGTATCTAGAATGCAGGGATGATTTTAAACCCTATAGGCATAGTATCTGAATATACATAAACAAACAAACATCACAGCAACCTATATGCATGGTATCTAGAATACCGGACAGATTTTAAACCTATAGGCATGGTATATACCCTTTCCCAACAATATATATATATATATATATATATATATATATATATATATATATATATATATGTATATAAGAATCCCTCCCAGTTTTACTAATATCCCCAATATGTGTTTACAAAGAAATTATTATTACAAACCAACATAAATAATGAATTACAGAAGTGAAACTGCTAAAACTATAGGGAGACTGAACAGGCCCAAAAAGTAAACCTAAAAAGTCAAGCCTTCAACCAAGTATGAACATTCCAATACTCTCATAGTGCACCCAATGGTATCCTGGAGTGTCAAAGTTCCCAAGGGCCTCAGGAACCCCCGGCAATGCTCACACCAGAAAACGTTTCAAAGCAACCCTTTTTTAGCAAGTTTGGAAAGCCAGCCCAGTATGTCAAAGTTCAGTAGAGTCTCATGGACTCCTAGGCAATGCTCATACAGGTGGGGAAGGACCCTAGGTGTTCTAAGAGTAGGAGTTCAACACAGGAGATAGTTTTAAGAAATAGTTTTGGATTCTCAGAAAGTAAGGAGCAAACAGGGTCACTCAATTCTTGTAACTCAAACAAAGGTCCCATCAATCAAACAGTATACAGAAAAAGGATCACTTAAAGTTTCAACTTAGTTTATTAGTTGTTACTAGGTGAGAAAACACTAAACAAAGACATGGCATGCTGGGATCAATCAGACAGTCACATACAAAGGGGGTAGCAGGAATTGCGAATAATGTTGGTTAGAAGTCTGNGGATTTGGGAGTGGGGCCCTCATTTTGAAAAATCTTATTTTGTAGTATATATAGTATACTAGTATAGTATATATTGTGCAATATGACCGTTTTTTCTCATTGGGATTTGGGGGTGGGGCCCTCATTTTGAAAAATTTTGTTTTGTAGTATATATAGTATACTAGTATAGTATATTATATATATATATATATATATATATATATATATATATATATATGTATATAAGAATCCCTCCCAGTTTTACTAATATCCCCAATATGTGTTTACAAAGAAATTATTATTACAAACCAACATAAATAATGAATTACAGAAGTGAAACTGCTAAAACTATAGGGAGACTGAACAGGCCCAAAAAGTAAACCTAAAAAGTCAAGCCTTCAACCAAGTATGAACATTCCAATACTCTCATAGTGCACCCAATGGTATCCTGGAGTGTCAAAGTTCCCAAGGGCCTCAGGAACCCCCGGCAATGCTCACACCAGAAAACGTTTCAAAGCAACCCTTTTTTAGCAAGTTTGGAAAGCCAGCCCAGTATGTCAAAGTTCAGTAGAGTCTCATGGACTCCTAGGCAATGCTCATACAGGTGGGGAAGGACCCTAGGTGTTCTAAGAGTAGGAGTTCAACACAGGAGATAGTTTTAAGAAATAGTTTTGGATTCTCAGAAAGTAAGGAGCAAACAGGGTCACTCAATTCTTGTAACTCAAACAAAGGTCCCATCAATCAAACAGTATACAGAAAAAGGATCACTTAAAGTTTCAACTTAGTTTATTAGTTGTTACTAGGTGAGAAAACACTAAACAAAGACATGGCATGCTGGGATCAATCAGACAGTCACATACAAAGGGGGTAGCAGGAATTGCGAATAATGTTGGTTAGAAGTCTGTGAGAGATGAATATTTTAAAAATAACATAGAAAGAACATGCTAGTGGAGAAGTAGACAGACATAGGTCTAATTTAGATATGAGCAAGCATGCAGATTTGCTGAAAGCAGAAGCATATAGGTCTAGCTGAAACAAAAGTAAACAGGTTGAAAGCAGGACACTCATAGGTTTAATCAAACAGAAGTAGACATGCTATTACAGTAAACACATAGGTTAAAATGAAGTAGACATGTTACTGCAGTGAACACATAGGTTTGATTAAACAAAATAAATACATGTTGACTATAAGGAAACACATAGGTCAAATTGAATAGCAGGAAACATATAGTCTAATTGAATAGCAGGAAACATGCTAAATTAGGAACAATAAACATGATGCACAAGGATCTAATGAGATGAAGTAAACATACTGATAACAAGGCACACAATTAGATTGAATAGCAGTAAACATGCTGAGTAGGGAAACACATAGGTTTAATCGAATGGCAGTAGTGGAAGCATACCAATTAAAAGATAGCAATGGAAAAGTGAAGCAGACAGAGTCCAAAGATCTAGCCTGGGCTTCCGACCGGCTAGACTATGTAACACCAAAGAGCATAAGAGGGTGATAGTGAAAGAGAGTAAGAATTTTGTGTACTTTTGTATATCTATGTGCGTGTGTGTTAGAGAAAAAAGAGTAAGGCTTATATAGTTTTGAGCAGAGTAAACAAATAAGGCAAGAAAAATTAACGGCATATAAATAAAGTATGCAAATTAATTAACCAGTCAGTTAGGGCTAACCTAATCAATCAATATTACTTAAATGATGGAGAATATCATACGAAACCAGTCAGCTGGCATGATTGAAGTTAAATAAGGTAAGCAATAAGTCTAAAGACCATAGATTAGACTGATTAATCTAAATAAAGCAAGTAGTACCAATTAAAATTTATAAATGAGAAAAATAGGTAAAATCACGGGGAAGTACTAATTTTAACAGAAAACTATGATTTGAACCCTAAGTAAAACTAGTCAATCTATTTTGATTGACAGAGATAAACAATAACGAAAAAAATTAAAGCGGGCAGTGAGACAAATGAACAAACAAAGGACTAGAACATAAGAGTAAAGATAACCAGCTTCAAACACTTAGAAACATTTAGAGAGGCTTTTGCATAAACAAGAAGAAGTGGAACCCTAGTTCTGGGAAACCTTAGGATCAATCATCAGTAAAAAAATAAAGAAAAATGCTACAGAAACTCGAAACCTTTTCAGATCTTCAAAGTTCTGGCCAGCACATAATAAGGAAGTAAAAACCCTAATATAACAAAATACTAAAATCGATTAACAATAAAGAAGACAAGAGATTTTTGAAGAAAAATATTGATAAACTCATAATCACTCAAGGTCTACAAAGATGTGGACAGATTCGCATTTAAAAAGGTTAGGGTTTTGAGAAAAAGGAGGTGGGGTAAAGAAAATTTGGTTTTGAATCAAAGATTCGAACCATAAACACAAGAAAATAGCACTCACAAACGGAGATGTCCGTAGGCAGACACTTGAACAATTTCAATCAAGCTCTGGGTTGGATCTCTTAGAGATCCCTTCACGAAATAACAAAATCAAACAACCACAAGAAATAAGAGGCCAGTAAGGGCCTCAAATCACCACGGAATCCCATTAAAATATAATTATGATTTTGTCCTTTAATTAGAAGTAGTGACTTAATTTAGTTTCAAATTTTTCAAGCATACAAAGAGGTAGAACCAAATTATTTTTATTCAAGTTTACGTGATTTTTATTTGAATTTTTTTTTTTTTTGCATTAAAACTTTAATTCATTCATTAATAAGCCGTGTTTAAACTGAAAAGTTAATAAATTTCGTAAGTTAATTAAATATTGTACCTATACATGACAATGATATCATCAAAGTCAGTAGCATAACGTCTAAAAGAAGAGCAGATGTCGAATAAGAAATTCAGTGGGCCACTATAATGTGATGATCTGATAGGCCATTTTGAGTTCTAGCCCGTATTTTCGTATTTCGAGATCTCAATTAACTTTGTTTAGTATTTATCAATATACATGCGTAGTTCCTATCTTTTTTCATAATACTTTTATGTGAAAAAATTAAAGAAAATGGGAATTTTAACTTTAAAAATTATTTGAGTTAACTACGGTAAATATTTTGTGTAAATGACCTCGGATCGATATTTTGACGATCCCGGTAGGTCTATATCATGATTTTAGACTTGGATGTATGCACTGAAATAAATTCGAAAGTCCCTAACATGATTTGACGTGCTTTGTTGAAAACTAGTAACTTGAAGGCTTAAAAATTTATGAAGTTTGATCGTAGGTTGACTTTATGGTTACCAGGTTTGAATTTTAGTTTTGGGACTTGTTATAGGTTTATTTTACTATTTAAAATTTGTCTGCAAAATTTGGTGCAAGACAGAGTTGATTTGATAGGATTCGGACGCCCGGTTAAGAATTTGAAAGTTCTTGAATTTCTTCAAAAATTTCATGCATTTTGATGTCCGATTCGTAGTTTTAGGTGCTATTTTGGTATTTTGATCGCGCAAGTGAGTTCGTATGATGTTATTACACTTGTTTGCATATTTGGTTTGGAGCTCGGGTGTATTTCCAATTTATTTTGGATGAGTTTGGTTAGTGTGAAGACTGTTGGTGCAATACCAGTTGCTCGATTGCAGATCTCGCATTTGCAAGGTCTGGCACACAATTGCGAGCCTCGCTTTTGTGAAGAATTGTTTGCATTTGTGAGCATGGGTTGGACTGGGTGAATCTCGCATTTGCGAGAATTTTGTTCACTTCCGAGAAATGTGGTTGTTCGCTTTTACGAAGAAAGTGGTTGCATTTGCAATCACATGCCGCTTGAGTCTGCTTCACAATTATGAAGTTTCCGGCCTCATTTGAAATGGTGGAGTGCTCGCATTTCTGATCTAAATGCCGCATTTTCAACTTCTGAACTTCTCTGACAGGGTTCGCATTTGCGACCCTTGTCTCGATTTGTGGCATGACTTCGCAATTGCGACATCTGCAGCTGGTATAAAAGGGGAGAAAATCGGGACTTGGCTCATTTTACACCATTTCTAAACCCTAAAAACTCTAGAGGCAATTTTCCTAAAGACGTTTCTTCCCCATTTCTTTGGTAAGTGACTCTAATCCATTTTCTTTCAATTACCCATTACTTTTAATGAGAATTCAATAATCAAATTTAGGATTTCCATGGTAGAAATTAGGGACTTGGGTAGAATTGGGGATTTTTGTAAAATTAAGATTTAGACATCTAATTACGGTCAGATTTTGAAACAAATCACATAACCGAGCTTAGGGATAAATGGGTAATCGAGTTTTCGTCCGAACCTCGAGTTTTGACCAAGCGGGCCTGGGGTTAATTTTGTTGACTTTTCAAAAATCATTAAAACTGAACGTCTTTCATTAATCGGTAGTTTGTAAAGCTTATTTTGAATTATTTGAAATACATTTGGTTAGATTTGATTGGTTTGGAGGCTAATTCTAGAAGAAAAGCCGCGGTTAAGCATTGATTTGGTTGCAGAGTGAGGTAAGTGTTGTGGTTAACCTTGACTTGAGGGATTAAGATTTATTAGTTTATTTTCTACATGTTGCATGTGTGGGGACAACGTATATGTGAGGTGTCGAGTACCTACGCATTGTCATTGGGTTAAATCATGCGGGTGAAAATAATTTTTTTGTGTTATATTATTTCGTTAATTATGTTATCCATGTTTATGTTAGATTATTACTTCTTTTAATTAATCGTTTCATGATTATTGTTTATTTTAATGATGTTGAAGATTTTGGAAGTTAAAGTTTGATATTATGGCACCATATTTGAAGTGAAGTTATTCCCCGCCTTTATTTTATTATTCGGGTTCATATTGTTGCTTGGTGAAGAAGAGAGAAAAGCACGAAGGGTGTTGCCATGCCTAATTTGCATTCATTATCACATATTGTGAGGTTTGAGAGTAAAAGCACAAAGGGTGATGTCGTGCCATTATATTCATGCTATTACATAGTGAGGACAAGAGTAAAAGGACGAAGGGTGATGTCGTGCCATTTTCATATCATTGTTTTATTTTATTTTCGGTTTTTGTGATTGACCTGGTTATATTGTTGTTTAATTCAGAAGGTGTTATTTGTAATTTCGTACTGGCCGATTTTATGATATTTCCCCCTTTCGTATGTCCCCTCCCAGTTAGTATTTTATCATTCTTCTTTTTATTTTGCTGCTTTATATACGCTTGTACAAGTTTATTTACATAGGTATATTGTCATAGTCTCATCACTACCTCGTCAAGGTTAGGCTCGATACTTACGGAGTACATTAGATTGGTTATACTCATATTGCACTTTTACACTTATTGTGCAGATACTGGTATCGGTGCAAGCGGTGCTTGAGGTGCGTGAGCTTGGATCACTTTCATAGGAAGACTCGAGGTAGATCCGATGCTGTTTGCATACCCTGAAGTCCTCTTTCAGTTCCTACTTTTACAGTTTATCTCTTTCGAACAGTTGTAATTATTTCAGACTATGTTTGTAGAGTCCTAGTTGCTCGTGTACTCTTGACACTGAATTTTTGGGAGTAGTTATTATCACATGGTTTATGTTAGCATTATGTTAAATTTAGCATTTATTTCTCATTGAATATTATTATTTATTTTTAACTGTTAAAATTGGTTAATTACTTATTTCATGTCGGCTTTCCTAGTAAGTGGTTAATAGACACCATCACGACCCTCGAGGTTGGAATTTTGGGTCGTGACACATAATCAATGCTGCACATGGGCCTTCAAAGGGCAAGAATGTATGTACACTAAAAAGGCAATAAAGTAATCATAACATGGACCATACAAAATAAGTGTTTCACATGAAATTATGCAAATAACCTCATTATTCAAGCTAGCATGTCAACGGAGTCCTGTTAGCTTCACCAGTTTCTTAGACACTTCTTATATAGGAAAAAATAGTGAGGGAGCAAAGTATTCTTGTGCACCTACATCATTTGGTTCGCTCGCAAGCTCGCTCTAGTTAACTTATTTGATTCTAACTTTCAAAATCTGCTTATTTTGAAAATTTTTTTTTTTTTTTTATAAGTACTTTCCAAAAAAAGTAATTTTGAAGAGCAACAAATTGTATTTGGCTAATCAATTTGAAAGCATTTTTGTCAATATAAGAGTAGCAATTTATATTTTTCCAAGGTTTCAGATATGTTTGCATTGGCCATAAAAACGTGTTTGAAGGCCTGTTTCTGGGACTGATAGGGAGGGGTCTAATAGGCCTTATGGTCGATCGAAGGTGCTGTGCCACTTGAACTCAAATCTATCTGACCTTCAATCCATCCAACTCATAACAAAATATTAGATCAGTCTCAGGGTTGAGTGATTCTCGAGGAGTTCTGCAAGGGTGGATGACTCAGTAGGTCCTTCAATGGACTGATTGTGTTCCCCATATGGAGGGGTTTAGAGGAAATAGGAGTGGACATCTATATGGGCTTCATGTGATTCGAAGCCAACCACTATGTATTGCAAGAAAGTCCTATGTGTACTTATGTATATCTAATGAAAGACAACAAGAGCCTCTTAACACTTACCTGCCTAAACCAAGCAAGATTCAAGAATAAATCCATTACCAACAAGATACGATACGGCTTAGCCAAAAAAGGTAAGCGCCTAGCACGAGCCTTATTGAAAACGGCCTAGCTAACGAGCAATCTTTCTAAAGCAAGAAGCAAGGGTGCAGCAGTTGCACGAGTTGCTTCTTAGGGCATATCCATTTTCTTGCTCGTTAGCGCTTGACTAATAAGATAGAAAGAGCCTTTCTTGCTTGTTTAGTAAAGTCAAGCTTTGGCGGTAGGGTTGGGGTGGCTTGCTGGGTCACGAGGGTCCAGCAGTCAAAAATAACCCAAGCAGAAGGGTCAAGCCTATTTGAATTTGTTATTGGAAAATAAGGAGGAAGACATCTGTCATGGAGATAAGTTATTAAGAATATGACGGAACGAAAGACCAAGGAAAGAAAGAAGAATACACCAAAATACAAGTGTTGCACCAAACACTAGTGGTTGTTTCTTGTTGTAAGTGAATGCAACAAAAAGACCCGTAAATAACGAATAATGAAACAATTCTCACTCTTTCCCTTCTAAGGCTTCTGCTCCTCTCTAATAATGAGAAAATGACTCTTTCAGAAAACAAAGCTACAACTCTTCAATCTAAGCTATCTAAGCTATTACTTAAGGCTGAACTCTTTTCCAGGGATACCCCACTTCCCGGTCTAGCTTCACTAACTGTATTCACAACTTTCCAGATCTCGGAATCCAATAGTAGGTAAAACCGACTGAAACCCCTACTTTTGCCAGCATAACAGCAAGCACGGACTGGAACCAAGGAGTCAATTGAATGATCAAAGCATCGGGATTCAAAAACTGTAAATCTGGCAATTCCTACCAGGGTGGTGGGTCAGAGCGGATTCCCTTGCTTTAGGGAAGGAATAGCGGAATGGTTAGGGGGCCTGTCTTTAAGCAGCTGGCTTCCACGTAGCCCTGTAAGCCCACACCTGTGTAGAGTAGATCATTCAACACCTGTGGCACAAACCCATTTTGAACCTATTAGTCCTAGTATCATAGGCGACCGAACGGCCGCCCCCTAATTACTAGCAAGAGAACTTCTGCTCGTAACATACCCCTAGGAATATAATCTTACTTCTTTAAGCGAGCTACTTTAACTGCCAAAGGAGAGGGGCAACTCGAGTTAGACGAGAGGCAGATATGTAATTTCAAAGAGGCTCGACCGGACCCAAGAACCAGTTTTCAAGACCGACTCTTTCAACCGCTCAGACATCCATCCCCTTCACGCTTTGCCCGCCCTATCGATCCGTGCGCTGGCAGGTAGGGGCTTATTTATGTGATTCTCTATGCTTGTCTGCGCCTATCGGCTGATTCTATTGCCTGCCGGTTAGCAAAACTTTTTCGGTAGTACGAATCGCTACGCTTCGCCTCTTTCTATATGATAATATGCATCTTGGTTGCAGTATCATTTGATAACCCTCAAAATCTTCCATCTTTGGTTCCAAATCGAATTTCAAATGGAAGAAATCCAAAGATATTTACAGCCAGATAGATCACAACAACACAACTTCCTATACCCACTTATCTTTCAGGAGTATATTTATTCACTTGCTCATGATCATGGTTTAAATAGAAATAGGTCGATTTTGTTGGAAAATCCAGGTTATAACAATAAATTAAGTTTCCTAATTATGAAACGTTTAATTACTCGAATGCATCAACAGAATCATTTTCTTATTTCTACTAATGATTCTAACAAAAATTCATTTTTGGGGTGCAACAAGAGTTTGTATTCTCAAATGATATCAGAGGAATTTTCGTTTATTATGGAAATTCTATTTTCTCTACGATTAATATCTTCTTTCAAAGGCAAAAAGATTTTTAAATCTCATAATTTACGATCAATTCATTCAACATTTCCTTTTTTAGAGGATAATTTTTCACATCTAAATTATGTATTAGATATACTAATACCCTGCCACATTCATCTGGAAATCTTGGTTCAAACTCTTCGCTATTGGATCTCATGACTTGACCTGTAGACGGTGATACTTCCACCTTTGGCGACATGATCTTTTCTTATTCACTTGTGCTACTGGCGGAGAGGTCGACACCTGTGTTCTGGCTATGGGGGGTGAGTCTTCCCTTTCTTAATTATGACGTACTCGGTTAGGTTTCCATCTAGGTCTCGGTTAGGGGAGACTTCCAAATTATGGTCTCATTCTTCCCTTCCCTTGATTCACGATCCTTGCAGCTATGAGCTACTTCTAATCCGATTCGTAGTTTCCCTTCGCCAAAGAATACCAACTGGAGAAGAGGAAGCGGAGCATTCACAAAGAAATGGTGTAAGCAGAAGGGAAGGCACAACAGTTAGCTACTGCCGGAGGAGTGATCCCTCTCTTATTTTCCCTTTTTTCTCGAACCCTCTGCCGAGCTCTACCCTGCCCACATCTATCAAGACCTAAAACAAAGAATAACATCTCCCAGGGAGTCTTTTTATTTTGCATATCTCGAGTTTAGAATTCTCCTCACGCTTTTTCCATCACGATTCTTCGAGAACACTCGCCTCGTCGATTCTTCCCCTCGTTCCTTTTATCTTGGACATTGAGATGTCTATGCAAAGCATTCTTTTCTACCCTAATTACTTTTTCAACTTTTGAAAAATAATTTCTACTACTCAAAAACACTTATGTTTTCCCTAAAAGCTATTGGAGTTACCTGATCTCTAGTTACTTAGGCCTGTTAATAGATAGTTATACATTGGTCTATACGTATTTATTATCAATCCGACCCAATTATTTTATTTTATTTTGTATTCTCCAATTTCTCCCCAATGTAATAATTACATTCAGATATTTTGTTTTGAGTTTTGACAAAATGAAAATTATCTCAATTTTTCTCTCTGCAACATGCCCGACTAGTCAAGCCCTAATCTCAATCTTCTCCTATTTCTTCTCGATTTCACCAGTCTTAACATGATGCAGAGCGAGCTCATGATTAATCCAAGCACGGGCTCTCGATCGATCTATCATTGTGAGGAGATTCAAAGATCTTGTTTCATTTTACTCTACTGGTGGTAAATTTTTCTTTTTCTTTTTGGTAATTTTGGAGGTGGACTTAGCTTTTCTGGGATGATTTTATTATTATAGTGATTTATCTCTGAGTTTGGAACCACTGATCATTTCTTCTTTAAAGTTTTTATTTTTCGGTTCTCTAAAGAAAATCGATAACCCTAATTTGTTTTGCATACTTCAATTTGTCCAATTGATATGTTGTGTAAATAATTTATGTGTCAATATGGTGAATTCTGAAGTTCTTGTTACTACTACTACTAGTACGACTACTGTCCACACATCTGACCCTTCAAGCCCCCTTTTTATCAACTCCTGTGATATTCCCGGAACTTGCTTGGTTAGCAATCTGTTTACTAGGTTTAGTTATTCTGGATGGAAAAGTAGTATGATTGCCTCTCTCTCGGCTAAAAATAAGATAGGCTTTGTGGTCAGGTCTTGTCCTAAGCCAGTCTTTGGTGAGAACCCTGTGATGATTCATCAATGGGACAGGAGCAACAATATGGTTATCTCATGGTTTACCAGCTCACTTTCACCAACTATCACTGACTGTGTACAATAGTCAGAGTCAACTTAGAGTATTTGAAACAAGTAGAACATAGGTATGGAATGGTAAATGGGACCAAAATTTTTGAGATAAAGAAGGAATTAGCTTATATCCAATAAGGTTCTCTTAATATTGCTTCATACTCCAACAAACTAAAGAAAATTTTAGACAAACTGGGGATAATGCGCAAAAATCATGGAAATTCATGCACTTATGCAACCAAATCGGATATTTATAGAGAAGCAGAGGACAATAAGCTATACTAATTTCTCATGGGTTAAATGTGGTGTATGTGGGAGTCAGAAGTAACCTACTGATGATGCATCCTCCTCCATCACTAGATAGTGCTTATAATATTCTTCTTCAGAACGAGGGTCAAAGACAAGTTCAATTCAAGGAAAAGTTAACCCTAGAATCTGTATCTTTATGCTAATGTGAATGTCAAAAAAATTCCTCCCAAACAATACACGCAAACGATAGATTTTGATCACTTGAGGGAAAAATACTTTTTTGCAAATACTGCAAGAAACCTAAAAACCTAGTAGACAAGTGCAAAAAACTCCATGGGTTTCCATAAAATTTGAAGTTCAATAAGGGGAAGAGATTAGCTACAATAATATATGCAGAATCCACTTATCTTCAGCCAAGTACAACAACCCATGTCCCAACTCAGCCTCACATTGTTCCTCGTGTTGCACCTTGTGTTGTACATGATAGAATATCCTCCATACATGGTATGACTCAACAAAAACTTTCTCACCTTACAACACTCCTGCAACAAACTCAAACCAGTCCTATTTCTCAACCTCAATCCAACCTGATGGGATGTGCCAACTTTGTTGGTAGTTTTTTCTCTTTACCTGTTTATATTGATAATGATTCTCATGCTTGCATATTGTCTAGTTTTAGTAGAGATGTAAGGATTATATATAGTATAGCTACTAATCATATGACTTCTAATAAAGATATTCTTTCTAATCTAACCCATCATCCTACTCCTTGCTTTTTGATGTTTTTCAATGGTTGTAAAGAAAGAGTTACTTGTATTGGGTCTTGTGCATTGCTTCCTTATTTCACTGTTCATCGTGTCTTGTACATTCCTTCTTCTCAATATAATTTGATCTCTATGCACAAACTTATTTAGCAATTTTATTGCTTTGTCTTGTTTACTTATGTCTCATGCATTTTGATACAAGTCCTTTTCATGAGGAAGCTTCTGGAACTTAGTAAAATGGATCAAGGACTCTACAAGCTTCTTCGTGATCATCATCCCAATGGCACATCTAATTTTCATATTTTTGTCTTTAGCAAAAATATGTAGGTGCTCCCATTTCAGACCATTGTAGTAAGTCTATACAGAATAAAACCGATTAACATACTATTCCTGTTATTTGTTGTAATAACAAGTAGACTATAAATAAACATGATATTCTTTGGCATTAGAGGTTAGGACATATTCTATTTTCTAAGATGAAGTGCAATCCTTCCGTATATGTTGATTTTTCTCCCAATCAATTTTTTGTGTTTCCTATTAGTCCACTGGCAAGGCAAGTAAGATTACATTTCTCACATAGTATTTCATTTCTGCTTCTTTGTTTGAGTTAATTCATGTTGGTACATGGGGTCCCTATCACGTTAGATTTATTCTGTAGCAGAGTATTTTCTTATTATTATGGATGACCATAGTAGGGCTACTTAAATATATTTGTTGCATGCTAAGAGTAATGTTTTTACCATGTTAAAGGCTTTTATTTTCGTGGTTAAAACACAATTCAACCTCTCTCTTAAAAATATTGCAAGTGATAATGTCTTAGAAATTGAACTCTCTCATTCTTCCCTACAATACTTCTTATATAATGAAATTATTCATCAAACTACATGTTGTCACACACATCAACAAAATGGAATTGTTGAGAGAAAATACAAACACTTACTTCAGACTGCTAGATCTCTTTTATATCAGTCTAAAATGCCAATAAAATTTTGGGAAGACTGTATCTTGACGTCTACCCACTTGATAAACTGATTTCCTTCTATCATTGTACACAAAAAATCTCCATTTGAGGTCCTTTATAGCAAGTTCCCTTCTTATTCACATCTCATACCTTTTGGTTGTCTTTATGATGCAATTGTGCCTAAATGTGAGATGAATTAGTTTGATCCAAGAGTTGTACCTTGTTTTAATGTTGGTTATCCATTTGGTAAGAAAAGCTACAAGTTGTACAATTTATCCACCAACTTTGTCATAGTCTTCAGGGATGTAGTTTTATGTGAGTCTGTTTTCCCGTTCCTTTTATTTTCTCCTTCTTCTTCCAATTGTCTTCATTCTTCTACTTATATGTTTGCATCCCCTTATGTTGATGAGCTTACTTTGCATCTTATTTATCCTTAATTTGTTCCTACTAACACTTCTTCTCTTGATGCTCTTCCGATCTGTACTCCTTATGTACATGTTGATGTCATTCCTGACGATTCTCATGCTCGTTCCAATTTCTCTTCTCTTCTCTTCCTCTACCTAGAAATAGCAATAGAAATCATACTTTTCCATCTCAGCTTAGTGATTTTGTTGTCCAATTTTCTCCTTTTATTTCTAGCTCCACTACTTTATCCCTCTCTACTGCACATACAGTAGAAGCTCTCATTCGTATTCTCAAGCAGCTGCCAGCTCTGTTTGGTAGGAAGCCATGAAGAAAGAGATTAAGACCTTAGAAGTTAACAAGACTTGGTCTATAGTTGAATTTCTTAAGGATAAGAAGCCAATTGGTTGTAAATGGGTTTATAAAATTATGTACAAGACTGATGGGAATGTGTAGAGATATAAAGCAAGGTTGGTAGTGAGTGGTGATACACAAGTTGAGGGAATTGACTTTAATGAAATATTTTCCCATGTGGTTAAGATGTATAACATTAGATGTTTAGTTTTTTTTGCTAATAAGAATGGATGGTCCTTGTATTAGTTGGAGCTTCCTCAAGGTCTCATAGTTATTTCCTCTTCACAGTTTGGTTCTCCTCTAATTTGTACAATGCAAAAATTTGTCTATGGTTTAAGACGAGCTTCTAGATAATGGTATGCCAAACAATTCCGGGCACTTTGCACTAAGGGTTACACTAATTCCTTAAATGAGTACTGATAAGTGAGAATTTTGACTACTTATTAGCGTCTTATAGCTTTCATTTTAGTCTATAAGCATTTAATTATGTTTCCCGAAAATTGATGAAATATGCTTAATTGCAGGAATATTAAAAACTGAGCCCCCAAGATGAAATCCAACTCAAGAAGGAGTGATCCAAACTTAAGGACAAAAATAGGCACAGAAGCTCAAAGTGCGGACAGTAGAGAACTGCAATTTGCACATGTCTCTGCTATGAGTTTCTTCACAACCTGCAGCCGCAGATGATACACATAACATGTGCGGCCACAAAACTGGGCAAGAGCAAAAGTTCATAGAACCTGCCTCTCAAGTTCAAAAGAAGTGCAGACCGCACAATTATTGTATGGCCGAAAAATAACAGCTACTCGGCCGAAGTCACATTTGTGCGGTCCGCAAAAGAGCAATGTTCGACCACACTTAGAAATGTGTGGACCGCAAAAAAAAGAGAAGTGCAGCCACAAGTTTCCAATCATGTCATGCTGAAGAAAAGTGCGGACCGCACATAGAATTGTGCGGCCACAATACCTCCAAAAGGGAATTTTTGTCCGAAAATTCCAGCTCTGTATAAATAGAAGAGTTTCACTTTTATAGGTTAAGTGTATACATCAGCAGCTATAGTAGACGGTTTTCTTTACTCTCTTTAGTATTTTTTGTTATTTTGAGCTTTTTGAATATTGATTTCATCATTTTAATTATTAATATGGGTTTACTTATCATTTCTTCTTCTATTTCTTCTATCTTAAGCATGAGTAGTTTTTACTAGGGTTGTGACCCAACCCTAGAGTGTAACCTTAATGGGTGTTTGATTCATTGCTTGTTTATGGTTGGGTATTTATTATTTAGCCTTTTTCTTGCTTTTAATTGTAGAATTAATGGTTCCAAACATTAGTTCATGCCTAATTGACTTGGTCTCTACTTGAGAAAGATAGTCTTATTCTAGGAAAACTTGGCTTACAAGAATTTAGGTAAATCTAAGAGATTGATAGTCCCAATTAAAGTGATGAACCTAGAGATAGTAAAACTCGACTTGAGCTTTGTATCAACCATTTTGTTCAATACCCATATGGACTTGAGTAAGCTAAATAGGGCAAAATTATATTTTGACCGAGAGGAATTGAGTGGGTACTCAAGTGTTGATATCTATAATACACCCCGACCAATAAAATAAGCTTTAAATTTTACAACCCGTTAGGCAAACACCTAGGTGAAAGTCATAGCCCTAGACCTTTTATATCATTTGAAAAACAACAACAAAAGAATAATTTCCTAGTTTCAATCCATAGTTTGTAATCGTAGTTTAAATAAGACCTAGAAACAACCCAAGTTTGTAGAAGAGCAATTTGAGATACTCCTTGTGAAAAATCGACCCCGACTCCTTGTTGGATATTATTATTGCATCGACCATTTTATAACCTTAAATAAAGGTGGGATTTGGATGAGATCAAATTTTTGGCGCTGTTGTTGGGGAGCTAAAAATGGATTTAGCTATATATTTGGTTTGGTTTGTGAATTGTCTTCTTTTCTTTTCATGTTACTGATATTTGTAACTCAATTGTAGGTGAAACAATGGCCCTCAATAATGATCAACTCGGAACATGCCTTCTGGGAATGTGGATGCGAAAGATGACCAAGTTGAAGAGGTTCCTCTTGAACCTCAAGTAAATAAAAGAGGTCGACCACCTCATGACAACATCCCAGTGCCACCCCCTCCTCCACTAAGAGCGGCTCTACACCGGGTGTTACTAAATAAAGGGTATGCAAGTGCCATAGTACCGCCCCGCATTAGGGAAGGCAACTTTCAAATCATGAATGAAATGCTCACATTTCTAGAGCAACGAGGATTCTTCACTGAGGCTCCAAGTCAAAATGCATACAAATACTTGAAGGGATTTGTGGTCACTTGTAAGGGGAGTAAACAAACAAATATCTCCGGGGATGCTTTAAGGTTGAGGCTATTTCCTTTATCTCTACAGGGGAAAGCCTTGGATTGGTTAGAGAAATTTCCAAACCATTACATCCATACGTGTGATGAGTTGGCAGAGAAATTTATTTCCAAGTTCTTTCTCATGGGCATAGGGCTACTCTTAGAGACGAGATTCTAGCATTCAACAAGACCCCAATGAGTTGTTACATGAAATATGGGAGAGGTATCGAGCTATGGTCAAAGAGTGACCCAATAATGACATAACGGAGGCCATGATTTAACAAACTTTCTATGGGGGGATCAATACTACCAATCAATGCATGGTCAATCAGGTTGCCGGTGGAAATTTCATGACAATGTCGTGTGTGGAAGCTTGTGAGATTTTAGATGAAATGGTGGATATTTCATCGGCATGGAAAAGTAGGTCAAATTTTCCTCAAGGTGATCCAAACGTGATTTCCCTACTTAAAGAATTGACCGATCATGGGCAAGTCATTTCCGAGTTAACCACCACAATAAATCAATTAGCCAAGGCTCAACTTCAACAAGTGCAAAGTCTGAAGCAAGTCAATAACTTGGAAGGAGTTAGTATGATGGTGAACAAGAGAAGGCCCAAGGGTCCACAAGTGCAAAACCGTATCGACAATTATGTGCAAGAAGATAGTGGGTTTGATCAAGATGAATCTTACAATGAGCAAGATGAGGAAGTGCAACACGTGAATACCTTTCAATGGCAACGAAACAACTCTCAAGGCCCGTATCAACAATAATGGCTACCTCAAGGTAATCAAGGTAATTGGAATTCTAAAAACCAAGGTAATTGGAGTGGTGGCAAGAACCAAGGTAATTGGAATAGTAACAACAATCAAGGAAATTGGAGTGGTAGAAATAACCAAGAAAATTGGATTGACAACAACCAAGGATATTGGGGAGATAATAATCAAGGGGATGGAACAATAATCAAGGCAATCAAGGGTCGGCCTTTCAAAGGCCCACAATGTATTAACAACCGAGAACCCCGCCTCCATATCCTTCCCATAGTCCAAGTTCTTCCAACAATGAGATGGGACAAATTTAGAATATGTTCAAACAAATGATGGAGAAGAATGCCGACTCCAATGCCCAGCTAGCCTCACGCAACACATCAATTTGAAACTTGGAAGTTCAAATGGGGAAAATCTCTCATGCTCTAAACACTCGTCCTAAGGGGGACACTACCAAGTGATACAGTGGTGAACCTAAAGGGTAGGAATAACACGGGACATGCCATGGCCATTACTACAAGGAGCAGAAAATGTGGGGATGCACCCATCTCAAGTCAAAGGAAAATTACGGATGATGAGAAAGTGGTTCAAGAAGATCAGACCCCGAACAATACGGTGCAAGCAAATGATGAAGTGCATATTGATATTTATGACAATGTGGAAGAAGCTCAAGCAGAAATGAACCCATTTAGGGATCACATTGTTGACATACCAGAACCGGTAATGCCAAAGGCTAAGGCACCAATTCCTATACCTCCTCCTCCATATCCTCAAAGGCTTGCCAAGAAAAAAGACGAGAATCAATTCAAAAGGTTCATTGACATGATGAAGAGAAATTGATCAATGTGCCATTGGTTGAAACTTTGGAACAAACGCCTGGTTATACAAAGTTTATGAAGGATTTGGTGACAAAGAAGCGGGAAATGAATTGTGAAACTATAAAAATGACTCATCAAGTGAGTGCAATTGTGCATTCAATGGCTCCCAAATTGGAAGATCCGGGTGGTTTTACAATCCCTTGTACCATTGGAAGTGCCGAGTTTGCTAAAGCTCTTTGTGATCTTGGGGCAAGTATCAATTTGATTCCCTATTCGGTTTTCAAGACTTTGGGAATTGCACAACCAAGACCCACATCTATGAAATTACAAATGGTCGATCGTACCATGAAGAGACCATTGGGAGTGATTGAGGATGTATTGGTTCTTGTTGATAAATTCATTTTTCCGGTGGATTTTGTCATTCTTGATTGTGAGGTTGACTATGAGGTAATGATTATTATTGGGATACCTTTCCATGCTACGGGTAAGGCTCTAGTTTATGTTGAAGCCGGAGAGTTACCTTCCATGTTGGTGATTAAAAAGTAATTTTCTATGTGTGTAAGTCTATGAAGCAACCCAATAGCAATGAGGTGTTCTCTTTCGTGGACTTGGTGACCTATATGATTATGGATGAAACAAGTGTTGTGATAAATGTTGATGATACATTGGAAGTCGTCTTGCTCAACTTTGATGTTGAAGAAATAAAGGGCTACGTGGAATATGTGAACTCTTTGCAAGGATTGGGGTCGTACACTTATGAGCCTCGCAAATTGTCCTTGGATCTTGAAAATAGGACAACACCTCCAACAAAGCCTTCAATTAGGAGCCTCCCATCTTGGAGTCGAAGCCCTTTCCTCCACATATTCGGTATGAATTTCTTGGCCCTTCTTCTACTTTACCGATTATTCTTTCCTCTTATTTGACAAACGTGCAGGTAGACTCTATATTGGCGGGGCTATAAAATAGGAAGAAGGCTATTGGATGGACATTGGCAGATATTCGGGGGATAAGCCCCGCCTTTTGCATGCACAAGATTAACTTGGAGGAAGGTGCCAAACCATCTATTGAACATCAAAGGAGACTCAATAAAGCCATGCAAGAGGTTGTCAAAGAGGAGATCATCAAGTGGTTGGATGTCGAGGTTGTCTACCCCATGTTTGATAGTTCATGGACTTCTCCAGTTCAATATGTACCAAAAAAAGAGGGGCATGATGGTGGTCACCAATGATAAGAAAGAGTTGATTCCTACGAGAACGGTGACTGGGTAGAGAGTTTGTATGGACCATCGTAAGCTCAACAAAGTCACAAGGAAGGACCATTTTCCACTTCCCTTTCTAGATCAAATGCTTGACATATTGGCCAGCCGTACTTTCTATTGCTTCCTTGATGGGTATTCTAGCTACAACAAAATTCTCAAGGTGTATGATGGAAATATTCACGGACATGGTAGAGGATTACCTTGAAGTCTTCATGGATGACTTCTCGGTGATCGATAATTCTTTTGATGATTGTCTCGCAAGCTTGGATAAAATGTTGGCAAGATGTGAAGAAACAAACTTGGTGCTCAATTAGGAGATATGTCATTTCATGGTCGAGGAAGGCATTGTCCTTGTCTACAAGATCTCGAAGAATGGAATTTAAGTCGACAAGGCAAAGATTGAGGTGATTTCTAAACTTCTACCTCCAACTTCGGTGAAAGGTGTGCTGAGTTTCTTAAGCCGCACAAGATTTTACCAGCGTTTCATCAAGGATTTCTCTAAAGTGGTGAACCCATTGTGAAAGCTTTTGGAGAAATATGCTAAGTTCCACTTCAATGATGATTGCATGAGAGCCTTTGAATTGCTAAAGTTCAAGTTAACTACTACTCTCATTATCACCACTCCAAATTGGAGTGTTTCTTTTGAGCTCATGTGCGATGCAAGTGATGTAGTGGTAGGGTCTGTTTTTGGGAAACGCATCAACAAGATTTTTCATTCGGTCTATTATGCAATTAAGACCATGAATAGTGCCCAAGTAAACTACACCTTAATGGAGAAATATCTTTTTGCCATTATGTTTGCTATTGAGAAGTTTCGCTCGTACTTGATATATGCAAAAGTGATTGTCCATACGGATTATGCTGCTCTTTGTTATCATATGATCAAGAATGATTCCAAAGACTGGTTGATGATGTGGGTGCTTTTATTGCAAGAGTTTGATATAGACATCCAATATCGAAAAGGAAGTGAAAACCAAGTGGCGAACCACTTGTCTCATTTGGAGGAGGATGGAAGGCCACATGATGGCCTTGAAATCAATGACTCCTTCCCCGATGAGCAAATCTTGGCTATTTAAATAAAAGAGGTGCCATGGTTAGTGGATCTAGCAAATTTTCTTGTAAGTGGTATCATCCTAGATGAGCTCTCTTCAAATCAAAGGAAGAAGCTCAAACGAGATTGTCAAGACTATTATTGGGATAAATCGTATCTTTTTCCGAATTTGTATATATGGAGTGATTATAAGATGTGTATCAGAGGAGGAACTATGTGAAATTCTTGGGGCTTTTCATTCTTCGTCGTATGGTGGTCACCATGGTGGAGCAAGAACAGCGGCCAAAGTGCTAAGTTGTGGTTTCTATTGGCCCGCTATTCACAAGGATGCAAGTGATCTAGTCAAGCATTGTGATGAATGTCAAAGGGCCGGTGGAATCTCAAAGAAAAATGAAATGCCCCTCACCACCATTATGGAGATTGATATTTTCGATATGAGGGGTATTGACTTCATGGGTCCTTTTGTGAGTTCTTGTGGAAACACCTACATCTTGCTCGCGATTGATTATGTGTCCAAATGGGTTGAGGCCGTTACTCTACCCAACAATGAAGCAAGAAGTGTGGTAGCATTTTTGAAGAAGAATATTTTCACAAGGTTTGGTACTCCGCGAGCTATCATAAGCGATAAGGGGTCGCATTTTTACAACAAAGCTTTTGATACCATACTCACCAAGTATGGTGTTATTCATAAAGTCACGACTCCTTATCATCCACAAGCAAGCGGCCAAGTGGAAGTCTCCAACCAGGAGATAAAGAGTATTTTGGACAAAATAGTGAATGCTAACTAGACGGATTGGTACAAGAAACTTGATGATGCTTTATGGGCCTATAGGACAGCTAACAAAATGCCTATCAGAACATCTCCATACCGGTTGGTGTTCAGAAAAGCTTGTTATTCCGGTGGAACTTGAGCACAAAGCCATGTGGGCTTTAAAGAAGTTGAATCTTGAGCGGGATGTCGCTGCCAACTTAAGGGTGGCACATTTGAACTAGTTGGATAAGTTTTGGTGCCATACATACACACGCTGATCCTTATACATAGAGAAGATGAAATATCTTCATGACAAGTACATTTGGAACACTGAGTTTAAAGAGTGTGATCTTGTGTCGTAGTTCAATTCTCGGTTATGGATGTTTCCCGAAAAGTTAAAGACTTAATGGAGTGGCCCATTTGAGATAGTGGGTGTGACACCCTTTGGTGCATTAGACTTGAAGAATAAAAATGATGAGGTGTTTAGTGTCAACGGTCAATGGGTGAAGCATTATCTAGGAAAAGTTGGTGATGGCTATGTGGTGGAGGTAATTCATTTCAAGTGATGGTAATCTGCGTCATGTCGCAACTTTAAATCAAGCGCTTCTTAGGAGGAAACTCGTGTTTCCTTTTCTTTTTCTTTTCTTCTTATTTAGATAGGTCTTATTTTGTGCTAACTGGATTTGAAGTGTGTTGCAGGAATGAGTGTGCTTTACAAGAACAGTTTTCAGAAAAATTGGCTAAGTATTAAAAAAGTGTGGACCACACAATTTTGAATGTTACAGCAGAAGGCAACTGTAGCCGCACAACTTGAGATGGGAAAATGCAAACTCAATGAAGTTTGTTTGTCAGAGAAACAGCCAAAGTGCGGCCGCACCATGAAATATGCTTTCTGCACCATAATATGCGACTGCACAGCTAAATCTGCGGACTGCAGATCATCAAAAGGAATTGGAACACAAGGTAACAGAGTGCGGATGGTAGAAGGAATTCTGCGACCGCACTCGTCTATTGATTCCTTAGATAGACTCACTAGTATAAATAGTAACTCTAAGGCTACTGTTCAAACTTTCATTCTCTAAGCAATCAAAAAGGGCTAAAATTTTGCACACATCTTATTCACTCATCTACCACCTAAATATGCATTTGTGATCATTCCTTAACACTTCTTCATCACTGGTATGTTTAAATCACTTCTAGGATTCTTTAATTTTCTTAGTTTAGTTTATAATTTGTTAGTTATTTTAGACCTTTTGTCAATTTCATGTCCATGTGGGTTTAAATTATGTTGGTTTAACTCCTACTTGCTTTTTGGGGAGTGGGTATTTGGATGATAATGTTTAATTGCTACTACCCTGTCCAATTTTTGCTTAAATCAACAACATAAAGGACTCTTCTCGATTTCATTTTGAAATGCGCAGCAGCACAGGGAATTGTACGGTCCAAGAAGTATTGTTTAGGGTAGCTGGTGAGGCAAAATTGTGCGAAAAACCACTTAAAATTGTGCGGACCGCAGAAATTTCATCGCGGCCACAGAAAAGTGTGTGCGGTCGGAGATCAGGCATATCTCTATCTTTAGAGAGTTATTATTTTAAAGTATCCATTATACGGGCACACTCATAAATGTGTGGATCATACTTTAACTCTATGGTCACACTCAAAATTGTGCGAACCGCAGTTTCATCTGTGCGGTTGCACTTTCAAATTATGCGGTCTGCACAACCCAACCTACGATCTACTTCCCCAACCTACAATATATTTTGGCCTGTAACTTTTTATTTATCTGTACTTGAACTAGAACTGACTCCTGCTGCTATTTATTACAAAAAAAAAGTTAGATCACGTGGTCGTGGTGATACATCAAAGGGGAGGGGTGATCCTTCTCGAGGCCAAGGCAAGAGTACCTTACCCCTATCCCTTCAAAGAGCTATATCCAAAAAGGAGACAGTCGGCCGGGGTAGAGCTGCAGAGCCAGCCGAATCAAGCTCTTATGTCCGTCTAGGGAAGCATCGGAGGGCTACTCAGTTCAATCACAGCCACAACAACTTAAGGGGAGATTTAAACTCCGAGAAGAGCCTTCCACCTCTAAGAGAAATTCTAAGGGTTCAGAAGGAGATAGTCAGGCTTCATAGGCCTCATCTACACCTCCCCTGATGCACCAACAACTACAATGGATATAGATGATGGTTGAGGGGGTGATACCATAGTTTCCGGCTTTGAGAGGTCGAAGAAGAAAGAGATTTGGGAAGATAGGTTCGTTAGTCTAGCTGCCTTCACTAGCTTCCAAGAGTGGTGGCCGGTGAGATCGCTCACTCTTGAGCGTCAGCTTTTATTGAAAGACCTTGACTTCTACAACCCGACAGTATTGACACAGTTTTGAGAGTGAAGGGGGTGGACATGGTTCATTCAAAGTATGGTAGATGCCAAGGAGTACCTGGTCCGAGAATTTTATGCCAATGTGGCGCATATAGAGAAAGGGACCAAGGTAACAAAAGTGAGGAACTTGAAGGTAAGATTCGACCAAAACACCTTGAACACCTACTTGGGGCTTGAGGATGTTGAACCAATGCAGTACTTGGAAAAGTTGGCTATAGAGATGCAGCTCACCCATGGCTAGTTGAGATTCTTGTAGCCTCGTGGCCACCACCACCATGGATCACAGTAGGGGTTCTTATTCACAGGAACATCCTGAACTTCGAGGCAAAGGGATGGTAAAGTTTCATATGCAGCAGACTAGAACCGTGCCAGAATGAAACAAATGTTCCTATTCAGTAGGCAGTGCTAGTATCCTCTATCATGGCCGGGTACCCTATTAATGTGGGTAACGTGATGTGACTAACATGTTTGTGGTCGCCAAGCAAGGTGACACCTCCTACCCGTATCCCAACATTATCATTGAGTACCTTACGGATGCTGGGGTGGATCTAAGGGATTTTGACATAAAGGTTTGGGCAAAGAAGCCCTTCTCTTGGTATTCTCTGATGGACCCAAGGAACCCAAAAAAAAAGAGTCAGCTGACTATTATCGTAGGCCAGTCTGATGAGCCTTCGGTGGTAGCTGCAGAGTTGGCAGATATGCCTTCCACTTCAGCAGTGCTTTATGCCAGTGCAGAAACTATGCCTCCACCTCCTTCTTCAGATCCTTCAGCATTAGTGCCTTCCACCTCGGCTTTGAAGACGGTACCTATGCCCACCCATCCACTATCTGTGCTGCGAGTAGACACTTGCGAGCCTCAATAACTGGATGCAGACAGCCACTGCAAAGCTTCTGACATATCCAGTATTGTTGCAGCACAATTATCCACTCTGGCATCCCAAATTCCTCCAACTGTGGAGGATACATTCAAGAAGATTTTGGAGAACCAGACAATCATCATGAACACATTGGTAGCACATGGAGCAATGATTGAGAAGCTTCGGAAGCAAGTAAAGAAAATGAAAAAATCTCAAGCATCAAAGAAATCAGTTCACAGGATGAGGAAAGATGTGACCGGGATTGCAACAATTAGTGATCTTCCATTTGATATGCTGATGAAGACAGATCCAGCAGCACCATCAGCTCTAGTGGCACCAGTTGTCCAGTCTAAGGAGCCAGACTTGGCTGCCGACACTGCCGAGGTGGTGCGCTAGATGTTCACCCAAGCAGTTACTTCCAGAGCTGAGGATGTTGAGATCAAGTTAGATGAGACTGAGGGCGGTGATGTTGTTATGGACACGGAGATGTCCAAGGCCACATAGGGAGTCCTTTTCTCTCTTACCCTTCTTTATTCCTATTTTGTTAAGCATTGGGGACAATGCTTATTCTTATTCGGGGGAGTGGATTTTATTTGCTATTTGGATGATTTCTAGACATTTGGTTTGTAATAACTGACAATATTTTTTTTTCTTTCTTTCCCTTTATCATGTATATTTTCTCCCCTATCTCTCTCTGTATAGTTGTATATATTCTCTCGTTTCCTCTCTCATTATGCTTGCAGTAGCTTGTTTTGTAGCTTCTTTATTCTGTTGTCTTATTAGTCAGTGTTTAATTTAGAAGCTTCTTGTTTAATCTAGTAGCTTCTTTTTATGTTTGAGTTGACAATAAGCCTTTGGTTTTCTTAATTCTACGGTTCTTTCGAAAGGTAGTTTTTGTGTGAACCGGGTAACTCATCCTAACAATGGATGGCGTGACAACCTTCTTAAGGGATTGAGTCCATTTTGGTATTTAGGTAAGAATAATAGTAATAATGAATAAAAAACTTAATTGAGTCAGGCTGGAAGAGTCAAACGTGCTTCACTTGGTACCAACACACTTAAATATGTGCTTATGATTAAAAACAAGTTTTTTTAGAAAGAAACAGCTCTAGTTAGTGACCTTCTAACTCTTGTGTTGACTTAAGCAATCATCAAGTGGTTTAGTCAAACACAGTGATTTTCAATCTTGAATATGGTCATTGTGGGCCCTCGACTCTATTCTTTTTAACAATCCAGTAGTGTGAGAGGTGAGATGTTTTTGTTGCAAGTCCAAGTACCCGTGTGAATGGTCTAGAACTTGCCCCGAATATGTTTCGAGGTGAAGTTTTAAGTTTTGCTTGGCTTGAGAAGTGATTGTAGGCTCTCCTTGACCCGATTGAAATTTTTCATGGCCCACCAATGTTGTTATCCCTAGTCAACCCATTTGAGCCTAAAACCTTTCTTAGTTGATAACCATGTTACAAGCCTTCACCCATTTTGTTGTGATCCTCTCTTGGCACTCGAGCTTTCCTTAACACTCTTGTAAAATAATTAGCGATAATTATAAGTTTGGGGGAGATATTTGGAATTTGAAAAAGGTATCTAGTCACAAAAAAGAGAAAAGAAATGAAGAGAAGGAAAGGCAAGAAAAGTAAGAAAGTTCAAAAAGAAAAATGCAAAAAGAAAGTGAATAAGTTGAAAAACTGAAGGGATTCAAAGAAAACTAATGATGCAAAGCATGGAAAAATCAAAGAAGGAGAAAATGAATATCAAGACCAAGAAAGAGTGATGTTAAGTCACTCTAGTTCCCCTAAGGAAAAGAAAATACCTCAAAGAGTTGAAAAAACATGAGCTGATAAGAGAAAATGGAGTGCTTAAGGAAAGATGAACCGTTCTATCATAACTTATCCAACCTAAGTCCAAAAGCCTTCACTGCATTCCGAAAAAGCCACACGTGATTCCAAACCGAGTGAGCTTACATTAGTGGTAAAAGGGGTAAGCCTATAGTACTTAGATTCGTACTTGCGATATTCTTTTGAGGGAGATGAGAGAACCTTTCACAAATCTTTGAATTGAGTGCTACATTATTAAGTGAGATGTGCTAACGGAGAGTAGAGGAGGAGGGCTTTGGGATCCACAATGACCTACATAAAAGAGTGAGCTTTCTTGATGAATAAAGTCAACTCTTGATGCTCAAGTATCACAATAGGACTATTTTTGCTTAAAAGTTCAACTCGTTGCCTTGTTGATAAGTCATAAGTGATGCGAGTAATTATTGGTCCCAATTAATGTGTGATTCATGCATCTTTGATTAGCTGGAATAGCTCTTAACTTGTGGAGGTAAAAATTACCTTATTTGCTTGAGGACAAGCAAAAGCTTAAGTTTGGGGGAATTGATAAGTGAGAATTTTGACTACTTATTAGAGCCTTTAGCTTTCGTTTTAGTCCAAAAATATTTAATTATGTTCCACTGATGAAGTATGCTTAATTGTAGGAATATTGGAAAATGAGCCTCCAAGATAAAATCCAACTAAACAAGGAGTGATCTAAATGCAAGGACAAAAATAGGCACAGAAGCTCAAAGTGTGGACCGCAGACTATCATCTGCGGCCGCAGATTGTGAAGAAACTCATAGCAGAGATATGTGCAAAGTACGGTCCGCACATGACATGTGCAGCCACAGAAACTGGACAAGAGCAAAAATTTATAGAACTTGCCTCTCAAGTTCAACAAAAGTGTGGACCACACAATTATTGTGCGGCTGTAGAAGAACAGTTACGCGGCCATAGTCACATTTGTGCGGTCCGTAGAAGAGCAATGTGTGGCCGCACTCAGAAATGTGTGGACCGCAAAAATATAGCACTACAGTCGTAAGTTTCCAATCCTGTCAGGTTGAAGAAAAGTACGGACCGCACATAGAATTGTGCGACCGCACAACCTCTGAAAGGGCATTTTTTGTCCGAAAATTCCAACCCTGTATAAATAGAAGAGTTTCAATTTTTTAAGTTAAGTTTTGACATCAGCAACTACAGTAGACTGTTTTCTTTACTTTCTTTAGTAGTTTTTGTTATTTTGAGAGTTTTGAATATTGATTTCATCGTTTTAATTATTAATATGGGTTTAATTATTATTTTTTTTCTTCTACTTCTTCTATCTTAAGCATGAGTAGCTAGATTTTCACTAGGGTTGTGACCCAACCCTAGAGTGTAATCTTAATGGTTGTTTGATTCATTGCTTGTTTATGGTTGGGTGTTTATTATTTAGCCTTGTTCTTGCTTTTAATTGTAGAATTAATGGTTGTAAACATTAGTTCATGCCTATTCGACTTGGCCTCTACTAGAGAAAGAGAGACTTAGTCTAGGAAAACTTGACTAACAAAAAATTGGGTAAACCAAGAGATTGATAGTCCCAATTAAAGGGTTAACCCTAGAGATAGTAAAATCCGACTTGAGCTTTGTACTAACTATTTTGTTCAATACCCATTTGGACTTGATAAAGCCAAATTGGGCAAAATAGGTATTGAGTGGGTACTCAAGTGTTGATAGCTATAATACACCCTAACTAATAAAATAAGCTTTAAAGTTTACAACTCGTTAGGCAAATACCTAGGTGAAGGTCATAGCCCTAGACTTAGGGTTACTTAAATATTTCTGGGTTATTGAACTCTTATATGCTACATCTCGAGTGCTTTTTCGTCAAAAGAAGTTTATTTCTGAGTTAATCACTGAATATGGTTGTTTTGCTGCTTCTGATGTAACTTCTCCCCTTGAGCTATGTGTCAAACTAAAGTCTGATGTTGAAGAACTACTACCAATGCCGGAATCCTATCGAAGTTTGGTTGAAAAATTAAATTTTCTCACTTATACTAGACCGGATTTATGTTTTGCTTTACAACACGCAAGTCAGTTTCTCAAGTTCCCTCATGTGCCCCATATGTCTGCTGATTTTCATATTTCAAGGTATCTGAAGGGTACACCTGATATTTGAGTTTTTCTCAAGAATTCCTCTGACTTGTCAATTCAAGCTTTTTGTGACAGCGATTGAGCATGTTGCCCTGACTCTCGCCGATCAATTTCTGATTTCTGTATCACATTAGGAGGGAGTTTAATTAGCAGGAAAGGTTGCGGTGTCCTTATCTTCTACTGAGGTTGAATATCGAACCATGAGTAGATTAGTGTTTGAACTTGCATGGTTTGTGCATTTGTTGGCAGACTTGGGGTTACATCTGTCAACCTCAATTCTTGTATATTGTGATGTATAGTTTGGCTATGCTTCACATTGCAATAAATCCCAATCATTGTTTGTTTTGTATTTTTCTAATTTTTCCCCAATATAAATAGTTACATTCAGATATTTTTGTATTCAGTTTTGACAAAAAGGAAATAAGAAGTATCTCGATTTTTCTCTTTGCAACATGTCCGACTAGTCAAGCCCTAGTCTCAGTCTTCTTCGAGTTCTGCTCGGTTTCACCAGTCTTAACAAAAGCTTGAACAAATACCTAACTCTCATAAAAATTAGAATTATTTTAAAAAGAAATGTTTTTGATATTTTAGAGGTTTGGCCAAACAGACTATCTTTCTTTTCAAAATTTTCTTTTTTGGGAAAATAATGTTACAGATTTACAGTGGGAAAACAATTACCTGAATTCAATGAGACGTCCTGGCATACAAATGCTTTTCTTCTTAATCTATTATGCAATATCAATTAATATAAACAGTAAGTGATCAACAGTTTCTTACTACTTTTTTGTTTGAAGGAAATTGCTATCTATGCAGCTTTCCAGAAAGTAGTGTGAAATGGAGACGAGCATAAGATTCTTCATACTATAAGGAGTAAAGTATAATGATCTTTAGTTGCTCCTTTTGCTGCAACTAATTAAATCATGATTATTTATACGACTTGAAATATTCAAAAATAACGATATTGAGACCATCTCATAATTACATAACCACTCTACAAATAAGTTCCTAAAACGCGCTATAAATGATTATGCTTTTGCCACTATTTAACTGCAATATCTTTAAGTAGTAGTACTACTAGTATAGATGCTTAGTGAATTAATCATTAAGCTATAATTCTTCTCGACAATTATTTCTTTCCAAAAAAATAATAATTAACGTGCTTCTATAATTCTATTAAAATAAATTCTAGTTCGGCGCAGCTCAACGTGACTCTTATCTCAAGTTGGCCCATATAGTGAATAAGTCGCTGGAATCATTTGACAATTAATTCCATAAAAACCAAGTCTCTTCGTGGTACACATGGAACTAATTTCTATGGAATAACTCTAGAAGGGAGCTTTATGAACAAAAAAATATTGAATTTCTCAACTTCCATAGTGTTAGTTAACAACCAATAACCTTTATTGGTTGTAGTTTCTTCTAGTGTCTTTGAATAGATATTTATATATATGATTTTCTTGGAAGTTATATACGCCTCAAAGGGGATGAATTGCATAAAAAGTACAAGGTTCCAGTATTTATTTTGAAATATTAGATAAAAAGTATATGATTACTATTTTGCTTCATGAAATAAAAAATAAAACGCTATTGGATTTGAGATTCTAGTGTAGTTTTATGTCATTTGAATTGTATAATGTGGTAACTTGTTGTATTTTTTAATGGTACTTGAATTTCTGATAGGTAGGTTAATATGTAAAATTTTCCTCTTACAAAATAAATTATCTTCTACAGTAAAGTTTAATAGAGGTTTCTCCATCAAACAAATTAAATTGAACTATCGTGAATTTTTTTTTTTTTTTTTTTTGCTTTAAAGGCGCTGAATTATTATTAAACAGTAAAAGCTAGAGATAGTTATTACAGTACCAGACTGATCTTAGCGAAAAAGTCCCATGTGTTTGCGGAAAAAATAAGATGAAGTGTTGTTTTTACAATTTACAACCAATAAGTTGTGTCGGGTAATGACTGTTGAACAGAGGCGGATTCACGTGGAAGGGCATGGGGCACGTGCACCCACGCTCCCCTCCTTAATGTGTGTATCACAGGGATATTTTTCAAATAAAGTACTTAATTTTTCACGTGGGAACCTATGGTCAAAAGAGTATTTGGTGCAGTGGTAGCTTTGTGCACCATTGACCCCCACATCTAGTGTTCAAATCCACTCGCTTATCTTCCATCTCTAAGCCATTTTTTATTTCTATTTCTTTTTCTATTTCTCTTTTTCTTTCTTTTCTGTTATGTTAAAATCGCATGCCCTGTCTTTCTTTTTTTTTCCATGCATTCTTTTCTTTGACAGGTTCACCCTTTGATATATCTTTGAATTAAATATTAAGTATAACACTTGTAATTATAAATAATGATGTTATTATTGATAATTCTTCGAGGTAAATTTTAAAAAACCAAATTAAACGCTGGATCGAATAATGGTACATCCATCTTGCTGAAATTTTGGATCTGCCTCTATCGGTGAATAGTGATGCTGACAGACCAAAGAGTATTGGCCTTATCTTTGAACAATGAGAACGTATTCTTCGAAATTTGTCGCGTAGACCTTTTATATTTCAAATTATTTATTCGATAAGTTCCACTTTGCGTCATCTCAAAGAAGAACAAACTAGTTAAAGCATGTGGACGTACTTGTCATCAATTATACAGTTTTTTATTAAAATATCCCTACTATTATACTTTAAGTTTAAATTTATCCTTCATCCGTTAAATATAATTAAATATACCCTACCAATTTTTTAATGGACACGTAGCAACATATCATTGGACCTGACCCAATGATTAAATTTTTTTTAAAGCATTTTTATTAAAAACTGGAAAACAATTGCAAAAATAGAAAAAAATGTTTTTAATAAAATATTTTTATTTTTTAAAAACTGAAAAAGATATTTTCAACAAAATATTTTCGTTTTTGAATTTTTTTTATTTTTTCAGTTTTTTAAAGTATTTCGTTTTATTTCGTTTTTCAGTTTTTTTAAAAGTAAAAGTATATTTGTTTATTTAAAAATAAAATGAAGAAAAAAATTTCAAAAAAAGTAACTTTTATGTTAGTTTTTTTCTATGTTAGAAATAGCTAAAGATACTTTTTTCGAAATTTTTTTCTTCATTTTATTTTTTTTCTATGCATTAGTTTAAAGATATTTTTAACATAGAAAAATGTTAAAATGAAGAAAAAAATTTCGAAAAAAAGTATCTTTAGCTCCCCTATTCCATTTGGAATTTGGACAAACGTAAAACATGAGAGTTGTAGCCCTTTGAGATAGCTTTCCAACCATATATTGTGGAGTCCAAATGGAGTTCTGAAAAAAACGTTATGTCTATTTTACTAGACAGTGCGCAATATGCCTCCTCGAGTTTTCGTTCGTACTTAATTATCAAATTTGACTCCCGAATACGATCCCGGCTTAATTTCTTGGATTTTTACTCAGACTTCAAAGTTCCAAATCACTAGAATTCATTCCATAATATCTATATAGCTCGGAATCACTCCTACAAGGCATAAAACACACTTTTAGTGCAAAACACTAGCGATTAAAGCGCAAACTCAACTAAAGTGCAGTAAATTAGAGTCTAATAATCGACTAAAATACGTAATTATAGCCTATCATCAACACCCCACACTTAAATTATTGCTCGTCCTCGAGCAATCAAACTACACTTTTTATAGACACGACCTTTTTAAACAATTCTCCTAACTCATCACACCAAGAGTATTTAAAATAGACTAAGCACAATAATGTAACATCTTCACCTCAAGATTTGACTCACAAGTACCACGCATTATTCACAACTCACCTACTTACTCTAACATAGAGGTCACTGACATTACCTTTCCTTCATGAATCAAGTGCCCTCACACAACAAAAGAGAGTAGTTCCACACAATAAAATTTATGAACACTTAGGAACTCAAGATAGAAAGAATTCACGCACTCTCAGAAATAACATTCATATGCCACAAAAAGATGCACCATTAGCTTGCCCGTAGTGTACTACTCCACTAATCGAGCTCATTCAATCCAGGATCAATTAGGACTTTATTTGGTTGTAATGTAGGTTACGGGACGGGTAGGATACATTTAGATATAAGAGTGACTACACCTTCCTAAGCACTTTAATACATCTACTTTAACATTCAAACCACATACTTATGTCAAACCAAACTCCACCTTTATATCAATGTATATTACCCCATACTTCTTTAAGCACACTTACGTCAAGAGCCACCACTTATCAAGGAATTTTTTTTCACAACAATCCAACTATTTTGTTTTCAATTCAAGTAGCTCTTCTTTTTTTCAAAACAGTGCACCTTTCTACTTATTCAATTAGTTCCATTCAAAAGCCAAATCAACCACCCCACACTTTAACTTTTACAAAGTTTATAACAATTCAAGTGCTCATGAGAGGTGAAAAGGTTCAAATAGATGGTTAATTCAAACAAATGGGTAAGGCTTGTAATGTGGTTGCCAAAGAAAAAGGATTATAAGCTCAAAGAGGTTAACTAAGATACATAAAAATTAGGTGGGTAAAATATACATATCCAGCTCAACAAAGAAACGCCTATATCACTTCCAAGATTGAACAAAACTATTATTTTGCTTTGCAAACACACATGGCAAGTTCTAGGCATCAAATGCAATGCACAAAATATAACAAATCGTTACACACACATGGCACATAACTCACTCAGGATTGGTTTCATAGACATTATAGTCAAAGCAGTTAAGCAAAGTTAAGATCATACAATTTAAGGTACTTCTACAAGAGTCAAAAATTGAGCCTAAGCGTCACAACCAAAGTACTAAGTAAGGCATAAAAAAGTCAAGAAATATTGCTTCAATTCAAAACACAACACAATGGCTCCTATTCCTGAAAAAACTAACTACAACCGGTTCAAACAAAACCCTTGGAAAAGAACCGTGGTTTAAAGAAAAACCAAGAGGTAATTGCTATACTCTCTAACAAAAGAAAATCTTTTTGTTTTTTTTTTCTTTAAACTTAAATCCCTCAAGAAAATTGTCTAATAGATCCATCGTCGGGAAAAGTTCAATCCTTTTTTTTTGTTTTTTCTAAAAAAATTAAAAAAAATTATTCAATTAAACTAACACAACTAAAATAGCATAGAAAGTCACCCAGACAATCTCCCCACCCCACACTTAAAATTGTGCATTGTCCCCAATGCACACCATACTAATAATAGGGTAAAAGAAACTCCCTGGTAGGCCAAAGGCCGAAGCATTAACAACTCATGGGGTACTCAGACTTCTCTCAAGCTTGATCCTTTGTGCGAGTACCTCGCACTTAGTTCTAACCATTTGGTTTGTTGTTGCATCCTTCCAATACCTTTGCTTTCCATGCTCTTAGAAAATAAAAAATTGACACTACAAAAATAATATAATTAAAATAAATAAATAAAAGAAAGCAATAAAGCTGGGTTGCCTCCCAACAAGCGCTTGATTTAACGTCACGGCACGACCTGAATTACTTTCTGCCTCCACTTTGAACTTATGAATCGGACCCCAAGTTTTGATTCTGCTCTATGATCATTCTCCCGGGGTAGTGGAACGAATCTGACTGGCCCAATAAAATAATGTAGTATTCTGCACTTCTTGCCCTTTAGATGAGATGTGTAATCCCGACTTTCTGGCAAGAAGAATTTCAGAACGTAAGCACTTTGTTCCTCATTCCTTGACTCCTCAAATGGCTTAGACGACTCTATTTCCATAGCATCATCTAAACACAATGTGGAAAAATGCTTGGAGTGAGGACCAATGCGCTCAACTACATGAACATTGGAACTGTCTACATTCTCAACACTAATGACAATAGAGTCAACTAAATATGTATCCTCAATATGCTTGGTTGACTCTAGTATCTCTTCTACAACATCGACATCCTCAAAATCTAGTGCGATTGATTGTTGGTGTTCTATTCTAGCCTCCTCCTCTAGCTCATCCTTGTATTTTTTTAAATCCTCCAATAATATGCCAATTTCTACAACCCTTTCTTGATTATATTGGCCACTATCCACAATGTCAACTTGTTGCGCTTTACCAGGTTCAATTAATTTATTCGCTTGAGCCTCCAAGTTGTGAATAGTTACACCTTGCCTTTGTACCCGTAGTTGTATCTCATCATATTATTTCGTAAGGCACTTTAGCATATCCTCGATCTCTTCCAGGTCCTCATACCTGGGTTCTTTGCTCTTATTAACTTCACCAGAAAAAGAAGAACCATCAAAGTAAGGGGTTGGGGGAAGGTAAGAAATATAAGCACAACCGTGAAAGTGACCATCTTGACCACCACACATATCACACACATTCCACACATAAGATTGAGTTGGTGCACAAAACTCGCTCTCGGGAATATTTTGATAAATTTGCCCCGGGTGATTTTCTTCACAATATGCATAAGGAGGATTAAAAGTAGAATTACCAACATCTAAATTTTCATAATTTCATAATGCCATGTTTCTCAAATAAACAAATAAAACTAAAATAAAAAAATAAAAAAATAAATAATAAAATAAAAGTTCAAACTTGAAACCTAGCAATATGTACACCTACAACTACACCGTTAATTCCCTGGCAATGGCGCCAAAATTTGATCACGCCCAACTATGCCTTATAAAAAGGACAATGCGGTCATTGCAAATATAATTCGATTTACAAGTCCGGAGTCGAATCTCACAGAGAACTAAGGTTTAGCTACAGCTGTTCACTATCACCAAGCAGACAAGCTTGAACAATTCCTAACTTATAGATTTTTAGATTCTTGTGTTTAACTAATTAACTAACGAATTAAATAGTAAATTAATAACTAATGATACTGAGGGTTAGAGAAAAGATTAAGGAGGTCTATAGTTATGATTTCCCCTATTGTCGGAATCTTTCCCGCTATGTCTTCTATAATTTCGCCTAAGTATTCTCTACCGATCATGATCACTCTTATTACCATAAATCTCTCCCGAGTAATTACGATAATTTACTATACCCACTCTCCTGAGCTATGCTAGCTGGATTTTAATACAGCTCACTTCAGATCGCACCCAAGGCTTCGTTATCCCTAATCCCGCCTTTAAACCCTCGGTTATTGATCCCTCATATACTTTGGGAGTGGTGTTGTTTAACAATTACATAAATATGCACTCTCTCCGGAGTTATGCATACTAAATAGGCACAGCTAATTGAGATCACTTCAACCAACCACAATATAAACGTAGTTGAACAAATAGAGAAAAGCTATGGCTCAATTATATAAAAACATAACAAGAATTTATCCTACAAAAGGTTCTATCAAAACTCTAGATAACAAATTAGCTATTCATAATNAGGGTTTAGGGCTTAAAATCCCGTATTTTGCACTTTGGTCCCTGAAATTTACGCTTCCTGCCGCGGTCCTACCGCGGTTACGCCAGGACCGCGGCCAGAGTGGCCTTTAGAATCTGCAGCAGTGTTTTGTCGCGGTCCTACCGTAACCGCAGTTTTTCACCCTGTTCCTTTTGGAATATGGAAAAACGTAAAACATGAAAGTTGTAGCCCTTTGAGTTAGCTTTCCAATCATATACCGTAGAGACCAAATGGATTTCTGAAGAAAAAGTTATATCTATTTTACTAGACAGTGCGCAATATGTCTACTCGAGTCTTCGTTCGTACTTAATTATCAAATTTGACCCCCGAATACGATCCCGGCGTAATTTCTTGGGCTTTTACTCAGACTTCAAAGCTCCAAATCACTTGAATTCATTCCATAACATCTATATAGCTCG
>MU770736.1:97907-120326 GCA_026770625.1 Nicotiana glauca | reverse complement strand
CGTTTATAGCGATATACTTTCCGTGGAATCCCATAAATTTTCTTATTGGTGTAATCGATAACCGAATCGATAAGCCCCCAAAATCGATAAATCGAAATCGAAAAAATCGAAAACTTATTGAAACGATAACGATAAGCATATGTGCAAATCGATAATCGATAAGTAATTATCGATAAGGGTCAAAATCAAATCGATAAATCGAATGCACACCCCTAGTTAGAGCTTGAGGTGACTGTGGAGATTGAGCTTGAGACTTTATCTACTAAATAAGGTGAATTTCTAATTATATTTTAGTATAATTACAATTTCTAAGGCTAGTGTTAACGTTAGAATCGTCGAAAAGTTCTTAGATTTTTAAGAAATTCAAGAACACTCTTCAATGGAGATTTTCTAAATTTAACTTCATGAAATAATTTCACTACTCAATCTTAATATATTATGTATAAATAAGTATATAGAATATAATTTGCAGTAAAAATCATGATTGAACTAAGATTTTGGATGAAACCTAAACGTGAGTCTTGTTAATGAGATTGAGTAGTTGGTAGAAAAGATAAATAGTGTCTTTGGGATGAAAATTGAGCTATGTATAATCTTAATAATCTCAATGATGCATTGAACACCAACTGAAAAGATAAAGTCCAACCGATAATTTAAATTTTTTTCGGCTTTGGCTTAAATATAAAATATTCAAACAATATTAATGACATAATTCTGAATTGATGTTGATAAATATACATTGTATTGTTGTCACGACCCAAAATCCAACTGGCCGTGATGACACCTAACTCAACTCGCTAGGTAAGCGAATTAACAACTATCTAATTCTAATGAAATTTAAAAAAATAATAAAATAAAAGAAAATTTATGAATCTTATACATTCCTCAAGGACTGGTAGTACAAATCATGAGCTTCTAAGATTAGAATTTACAAAGTTGGTATGAAATAAATACATCATCTGTTTGAAAAGTACATAAATGGATTATTATATTCTAAGGCTACCATGAATAAGAGGCAGCTACAACCGGAACGCAGGTACGTTTTCAATTCCAGCTCCCGTCGATCACAGCAACATCAGCAGCCAACATCTGTACGTAAGGTGCAGAAGTGTAATATGAGTACAACTGACCCAATGTACTCAATAAGTAACAAACCTAACCTTACGTTGAAAGTAGTAACGAGCTGAAACAAATGTCGGGTCCAACACCAATAGCCAACAACGGTTTCTAAGATTAGAATTTACAAAGCCGGTATGAAATAAATACATCATATGTTTGAAAATTGCATAAACGGATTTTTATATTCTAAGGCTACCATGAATAAGAGGCAGCTACAATCGGAATGCAGATACGTCTTCAATTCCAACACCCGTCAATCACAACAACATCAGCAGCCAACATCTGCAAGTAAGGTGCGGAAGTGTAGTATGAGTATAACTGACCCCATGTACTCAATAAATAACAAACCTAACCTTAGGTTGAAAGTAGTGACGAGCTGAAATAAATGTCGGGTCCAACACCAATAGCCAACAAATTATAACAACGTAAAGCAAGTAATAAAAGAAGTAACTGACAGATAAAATGCTCGGCTTTTTTATAGTTTCCCGAAAAGTAGTTCCGCTTTTCAAGTATATCAATGAAAACTCAAATCCTTTACCAAAATCGCGGAAATTACGAGTAAGGTGAAAACTATAATTTTTCCCAAAAATCCTTTCAACAATAAATAAGACATTTTATTTCTTTCTAGATATCAAGTGTAAAATACCTCTCTATTCTCATATGTCAATATGTGTGAGAAGTCATGAATGACGTGATACCATACAGCATGAGAAAAATGCATCTATATGCTTGTATGTCATGTATGCATATCAATGCACTATATCTCAGAAATGAACTCACGTACTCATACTCTCAGAATATGCAATCTCATTGTCTCACGATTTCTTCTCATCATGCTTAATCACTCAGTACTATATATGGTCAATTCGGCCCAAGGAAGATCCATTCCAAAATATATACATCAACTGACTATTAGTCACTCAGTACTGAGTATGGCCAAAACCAACACATAGGGAAGATCCATCCCTACGTATATAAATACTTCGGACAAGATCCATGTTCAGGAAAGATCCATCCCTCAATATAATCAACCATGCTCACCGAGAGCGTGTGCAGACTCTGGAGGGGCTCTTTCAGCCCAAGCGCTATCATAAAGCAGTATAGCCGCTGCAACGTGCAACCCTATCACATTAATGTCACTCATAATCAGGCTCTCAACCTCACTCGGTCATCAATCTCTCTAGTCTCTCGGGCTTATAATGCCATAAAACTAGCCCAAAATGATGATATGATGTGTCAATAAATGATAACAGAGACTGAGATATGATATGCATATGAATGTGTATGACTAAGTATATAAAGCAATGAAAGAAGATAACTCAACAACGGAAATGACCTCAGTGGCTCCCAACAGGATAAACATATAACCTAGACATGATTTCTAACATGGATCACAACTCAATAGCTCTAAGTACGTAGAAATTTCATGATTACAGGTAAGATCGATTAACTACACAGTACCACAGAAATAACAAAGTCACAACTCACATGGCTCATGCCCACACGCCCGTCACCTAGCTTGTGCGTCACCTCAATACCAATCACATAGCACGTAAATCAGGGTTTCTTATCCTCAGCACCAATTTTAAAAGTGTTACTTACGTCAAATAATCCAATTCCAATATCGAATAAGGCAAGCGATGCTCTAAAAATGCCATCTCTCATGTACTGACCTCTAAACGGATCAAAACTAGCCAAAAGAAACTCAAATACATCAAATAATACGAAAGGAAACAAACCCATCGATAAATATTAAATCTTTAATCAAAAGCCCAAAATATCCAAAATATCCAACTCGGGACCGTACCCCGTAACCCAACAAAACTCACAAAATTTGATAACCCATTCAGTTACGAGTCCAACCATACTAGTTTCACTCAAATCCGACTCCGAATTGATGTTGAAAACTCAAAAATTCACTTTATTAAACTTTAGAGATTTGGGTTTTGTATGCTTATCCTATGAGATATGGGTGAATCATGCATTGATGGTTACTGTGTCTCTATGAACATGGGTTTTTGGAGCTATTATGAGTTGAAGGCCTGACTTCTAGGTGTATTTGGGCCTGCTACAGGCTTCCTGTAGTTTTATATACTTTGTAATTCATTCATTAATTTCTGATCTGTAATAATTATTTGTAACAACAATGGGGCATTAGTAAATTGGGAAACTGCGTTTATTTTAACATTTGCACGAGAATGGGTAGAAATCCTGCCTATAGGTGTTTACTTTGCTCATTCTGCTATTGTGCATTAGATAACTTGCCTATATGTGTTTACTTTGACCATTCTGCTATTGTGTGCCTATAGGTCTTTAATCCGTCTAGCTTATTCTACTTTTACATGTTAGATACCATGCCTATAGAAAATAAAAGTAACCAAAGTTCAATTTGCATTGCAGCATATTCATTAGGCATCATGATCATAAGGTCATTTACATTCTACAAATCTGCATCCTTAGAAATCATGCCTATATGATTTTAATTGATTGATATGCTATTGTCATAGCTGCTCGTTTAGTATGCATGCCTATAGGAACTAAAACCAATTTTAATCATCAAGGGTAGGAATTATGTCTATAGGGTGATCACCATCTGTGTTAAGCACTAAAATTAGGCTTTAAAATACTGTCTCGTTAAATGCGGTTTGAAAGCATGCCTATTGGAACAACTGAATAATTATGAATATCTCTCATTGATTATCACTACCAAACACTGAGTAAATCACCTAGATAGCACGTCTATAGGTTTTAACCGTTTGTACTTATAATCCATAGGCAACTGTGCAATCGCTTAGAAATTACTTTGCATAACTGCCAGCATGATTAAAATCCGGAATCACATAGAAATCATGTCTATAGGACCTAACGACTTTAATTATTAAAACTATCAAACGCCTAATTTGTTGCGTGCATTTTCTGCCTAAGTGTGGAGGTTAACTTGAGGCCTTATTTGCTTTTACATGAAAGTACACCTTGTTTTCGTATGTTGCCTAGTTTTATCATTTTGAGCAACCTAAGTTAAGTCTAGAACCATCCCAAAATAGAGGTCTAAATGCCTTATGGGCCATAGGCAAGGGACGAGTAATGCACGTATAGGATACAATTTAGAATTGATTTGAGCACTTTAGGTAAATAACTTAAAGATAGTAATCGGGTAGCAGGAGATGATAGTCTGTGCGCGCTGAATAATATGAGTAACACCCCATCTTGGGGGAGTTACGAAGTATTATTTATATTGCACGGGTTGATCCTTTAGGCTAAAAAACTTAGGACCCCTCATTCCTATTAAAATAATTCTCTCTTTCTCTTCTCAATTAGACTAATTCACATGATTTGAGTTCGGACGGGACCTATAGTTGTGGACCTCGAAGAGTGCCTAATACCTTCTCTTTGAAGTAATTTTGAGACCTTACCCGATCTTTGGTGATGCAAACTAGTAAACTCGAGTTATCTGCAAATAGGTGCCCTAACGCACCTTAATCCGTAAGGTGGCAACTCTTTCTTTTAAACTCTTCCTTAAAAGAGTTGTCAATGTCGAAGCCCGATTTCACGAGAAAAGGGGTGCGACAAGGCTCGCATCTTGGGACTCAGATTTGCCATCGACATGAATATTCAAGAGTTGCTGGTGATCGGAGATTTAGATCTACTGGTGCACCAAGTAATTGAAGAGTGGGATACCAAGAACACTAAAATATTGCCATAGTTGCATTGTGTACAAGACTTGATCAAGAGGTCCACAAAGATAGAACTTAAACACGTCCCAAGGATTCAGAATGAGTTCGCAGATGCATTGGCTACCTTGTATTCCATGATACAACATCCAGACAAGAATTTTATTGATCCTATCCTGATTGAGATTCATAAGCATCTACTTTATTATGTCCATGTTGAAGAAACGTTTGACAGAAATCCATGGTTCGACGATATCAAGGAGCATTTGAAGAATGCGGATACCTAAAAAATGCCACACACACCCATAAGCACATGCTTTAAAGATTGGCCAACCACTTCTTTCAGAGTGGAGGAATTCTATATAGAATTACTCTTGATTTGGGATTGTTGCGATGTTTCGATACCAAGGAGGTATCTAGACTGCTCGAAGAAATACACACCAAAACTTGCGGGCCTCACATGAACAGTTTCATTCTGGCCAAGAAGATATTAATGGCAGGATATTTCAGGATGACTATAGAGACAGACTGCATCAAGTATGTTCAAAAGTGCCACCAATGCCATGTACATGCTGATATAATACGAGTGCCGCCCAACGAACTCAATGCAACAAGTTCACCCTAGCTTTTCTCTGCCTGGGGCATGGATGTCATCAGACCAATTGAACCCACTGCTTCAGACGGACACAAGTTCATTTTGGTAGCTATAGATTACTTCACAAAATAGGTTGAAGCCGCTTCCTATAAGGCTGTGACTAAGAAGGTTGTAGCAGATTTCATTTAGGATCGTATTTTTTGTCGATTTGGAGTACCTGAGTCAATCATTACCGAAAATTCCACCAATATTAACTGTGATCTAGTGAAATCCATGCGTGAAACATTCAAGATCAAACATCGGAATTCTACAACATACATGACGCAGATGAATGGAGATGTAGAAGCCGCCAACAAGAACATCAAGAAGATATTAAGAAACATGGTGGACATACAAGAAATGGCACGAGAAGATACTATTTTGTTTGCTCGGGTATTTAAATGAAGAGGCCTGATTCTGTGGGGATTTGGATGATGCTTCATCTATATACATCGTACAAGGAAGGATCCTTGATTCTTGGTTTGATTCTCAGACGTTTGGACCAAACTAGGGTTTGAGAATCTTCTTCTCCTTTGCCTATTTTGATTGCATGCGATATCTTCTTTCCTTCTTTGTGTTTGATTGATAATTTTCCATGTTTGTATGCTTAATTTGAATAATATATAAACCCCCTTCCCCGTTCTCCCTCTAGGTCTCAACGACTATCACTTGACTACTGTTACCATTACTATTATCCCCTCAACTCTTATTCTTCTATACTTTCTGTACTCTTGGTTGTGGCTGGCCGAAAGCCAAGGCAACCGAAATTGGCTCTAATTACCTCTCTAGTGCAAGCACTGCTCGGGGCTCGTTAGAAGCGCCTGTGAACTTTGACTCACTAGGAGTGTTGGGATTCCTATTGTTGTTCTTATTTTGCTACTGGTATTTGGTGATTTTTCTCTATTTAATGTTAAATTTGCAAACTAGTAAGTGCTCAAGCTCTCTCTCAAATATGTTTTTTCCCTGTTTGTGTTTGTGCTTCTGAGTATCCCTGTTATGTGGGATTTATAAGACAAAATGATATTAAGCGACCTTTTGCTTGATTTTTTCACTTGTAATTCTTCATATGGATTTATGTAAGTTAGCATGATTAGAAGATTTTTTGGGTTGTGGCACTTGTTCGAAGTTGTTGTGTTTATGAGTGCCTATCTCTCGCATTGACTATTTAATATTGTATCTTTTTGTCTCAATTTAAATGCTTGCCCTGAAACTCTAATAGATTACTGCATGCCCAAAATTTTTCTTAATAAACTGAACCCTTTATGTAGGATTTAATTCTGTCCTTGTCCATATGAATAAGTTGCAATGTGGTGTCTAGCTAACTCTGTACTCTTTAGTATTGCCTAGGTTCCTAATATAATTAGTTTTCTGCACTGTGTATGGTTGACTGGTTTAAGTTCTGAAATCTGTCTGCTTTACTTGACCTTAAGTTGGATGTCTTATACTATGATATTTTGAACTTGGGAAGCTTTGTGTATGCTCAAAACATTTTAGATTCTTATTAGCTGCTATAGATCATGCGTGTCTACTTATTTACCATGTGTGATTGTCATCCTCTGCCTATGACTCTGTCACACCTTTCTCACTTAGATTTATACTTTTAAAATTCCTTTTGGATTAATTCTGAACCATGCTCTACCCTAAACTCACTCTGGAAAGCTTAACTTGTGCGTCTTATATGTGCTTACTCTGTTAACTCTAAATGGCATGTTCCTTTAACTCTCATGATTATGTGTTTATCTTTAGCATTCTCTCACATGCTTAGTGATTTAATCCACGTTATTAGTTTGCAATGTCAAATTGTCATGTTGAAATTAAGTCTATTGATTCTCCTAGTTCTTGTTCCTTGTTTAATCAAATCTGTCGCGTTGCTTCTGAAATGCTCATGTGTTCATGAATCCTGCTAAATATCTCTATGAGGTGTACCTTTGGAACTGTTTAGTTGATTTCCTTATATGGTCCTTTAATTTATTTGGTAAAGTTATCAATACTGTAGTTATTGGGCTGGATATGAGTCCATGTGTGGCTTTGGGTTATGCAAATGGACATACTCTCCTGTTTTGGGAAGTTTGGATATGAGCCTGTTATTCAAGTGAAAGAGTTTGTTGAAGGCCTAGGTAGTAGGTAGTTCAGGGTTAGCTCTTCTTGTGTCTACTCTATTTTGTTGAGCCTGTAATTATCTCGATTATGTAATATTTGCATATGTTTCTTCTTTTATCTTTTGGCATGTAATAATTTGTAAACAAATGATGGGAGAGATTAATGAAAAAAGGGTAGGGGTATTCTGATTTTCGCATGAATGGGTAGAAACCTTGCCTATAGGATTAACTGTCTTGTTTGATATTGGTTGACATGTTCGTATTTTGCACACTCATAGAGATCATGCTCATAGGAAATCACACACACTTCACTCAACCTATCTAATGCACGTTTAAGTATTTTCTATACTTGTTTCCAGGGCTAATATTGTGCACACTTAGACAACATGCCTATAGGATAAGATAAAACATTTTTTTGCTACTGCCCATCTAGATACCATGTCTATTGATTTTCAGCTAATAAATCAATCTGCCGCTTCTATTACTCATAGTACGCTGCTCCTTTAGATATCATAACTATAAGATCTTAATCAACTAATCAATTACATTGTTGCTTCGTTGCATTGCTACACTTAAATGACATGCCTATAGGGATAAAGTATTATAAAATAAATTTCAATTTTCAACCATTAGAAATCCTGCCTATAGGATGCTATTACTCGTCTTAGACAACATGATCAACATCGTTAACCCTAGGGTTTTGAATGTCATACCTATAGGTTTGTAATATCTTTAATCTACAAATCTGTTACCCTAAAGTTATAACGTTGCATGTACACTGATGGAAAAAAGAATCACCTACAAACCAGGCCTAGAGGACCTAACTACTATAATGTGTCTTAATTCTGAAACTGTCTACTGCCCAATCAGCCGCGTGCTTTTGTTATTTATTTGTGGGGGTTAACTTGAACCTTTTATTGCATTTATGTGAAGTATCTCTTTTGAATGTGCGCTAGTTTTATCATTTTTTATCATCCTAAGTAAAGTATAGAACCACCCAATGGTAGGTCCAACGCCTCCTGGACCATAGGCTTGGGGCGGATAGTGAACGCGTAGGACACGACCTAGAATTAGACAGCCTTTAAGTAAATAACTTTAACATAGTAATCGGTTAGCAGGAGAAGATAGTCTGTGCCCGCTGAATAATATGAGCAACCCCTACCTTAAGGGAGTTGCGAAGTAATATTTATGTTGCACGGGGTGATCCTTTAGGGTAAAAAAACTTAGGACTCCCCCTCTTTTATATGTTTATTATTAACACTTAGTCATCAAATATAGACTAATCAAGTTGTACCTTGTAACCTCCAAATATTTGTATTAATCACCTATATAGTTTGATTTTTGCTCGATTCCCTTAAAGTTGTTCACGATATAACCTTTAAATTCATTGTCTTCCTTAACTTATATGATCACTTAGGACAATTTCAATCCGATAATTTCACATAGTTTAAACTTCGGTTGGGACCCACAGTTGTGGATCTCGAAGAGTACCTGACACCTTCGCTTTGAGGTAATTTGAGCCCTTACTCGATCTTTGGTGATACAGACTAGATAAAAAAGAGTTATTTGTAAATAGGTGCCTTAACGCACCTTAAAATTGTTAGGTGGTGACTCTTCTCTTTTAATACCCATTTTAAAAGAGTTGTCACATGTTGAAACTTGCTTTTGCGAGAAAATGAGGTGCGACAGCTCTAATAGTTAAATTATGAACTTTTAGCAATTATTGATTAGTTTGTACCACCTTTGGCTAGTTTCGTATTGTTCGCCACCAACTTGAGGCTTTTTAGAGCGATTTGTGGATTGGAAGTGGACTTAGGAATGAGGTAAGTCTCTTGCCTAACCTTGTAAGAGGGAGTTAATCCCATAGGTCTGCAAATTATTATTTGCTACTAACTATGGGTGCTACGTACGAACGAAGTGATGAGAGTTCGTGCATAGCTAAAATTTATGTTATGTCCAGGTAGACATAGGCCTTTATTATACTATACTTTCTCTATTTGGACTCGACTTGCTAGTTTAATTGCTTGTATTAATAACTAAAAGTTTGGTTAAAGATTACATCAAATCGAGCTTCATTACTTAGATAATTGGCGGAATATTATTTATTGATGGAAATTATATTCTTTCATGGGATTAATTCGGAGTTGTAAATATGAAATTCGAAATACAAAGAGTTTCCCTATTCCTGTAGACCGGGCTGAACACCTCGACAATATATATATATATATATATATATATATATATATATATATATATATATATTATGGTATGAATCCATGGATCGGGTCCTACGACCTCGGTAGTGTATGTACACGATTATTCTGGATCAGGCCATACAACCTCTGCATACTCGTGCGTGTTGTCACTCGGAGTCCAATTATACCTAATATGCCTTATATGACTTGAGAATTTATAAATACATGTTGAGAAAAGTATATGATATTTGGGACTTTTAATTGTTATTTGATAAGTCATTTAATTATTTCCCTTTTATTCCAACATTGATTTTGTATTTCATGCCTATTAAATAATCTTGTACATTCTATATATTGCCCACTAGTAAGTATCGAACCTATCGTTACTACTTGTTAGAGGTTAGACTAGATACTTACTAGGTATATATTATTTATGTACTCACGCCACACTTCTGCACATATTGTGCAAGTCCCGAGGCATGTGCATCTAGAGTTTTGTCACGACCCAAAATTCCACTAGTCGTGATGGCTCCTAACCCAGACCGCTAGGTAAGCAATTTAACAAATATCCTATTTAATGAGATTTATTAAGAGAAGAAATGATTATACATCTAGCTACCTTTATACAGAAAATTCCCTAAGGACTGGTAGTACAAATCATGAGCTTCTAAAATATAGAGTTTACAAAGCTGGTTTGAAACAAAATACACCATCTGTTTGAAATATATATGAACATATTTGAAATACTAATGCTACCAAGATCAAGAGGAAGCTATGACTGAAATGCAAGTACATCTTCAAATCCAGCTCCCGCCATAATCAACAACATCAGCATCTAACATCTGCACGCAAGGTGTAGAAGTGTAGTATGAGTACAACCGATCCCATATACTCAATAAGTAATTAACCTAACCTTAGCCTGAAAATAGTTACGAGTTGGGACATGGGTCAGGGTCCAACTCCAATAACCACCACATATAATAAGAATATAATAAAAATGGTACAAGAAAATAACTCAAAGATAAGATGCTCAACTCGATCACAGTTACGAAAAATAGGCATACATTTCAAGTATAATTGTAAATCCCAAATCTTTCACCGAAAACACCAAGGATATATGAGTAAGTTCGAAACTGTGATTTTCCCAAAACATCTTTCTTTTTCAACATTAAATAAGATGTTTCATTTCTCAGATAGCATGAGAAAAATACATCTCTAGGCCTACATGTCAATGTGTATGTGAAGTCATGAATGACGCAGTACCATTCATCATAAGGAGAGTGCATCGATATGACTGTATCTCAAGTATGCATGTCAAATACAATGCATCTCAGTGATGAACTCATGTACCCACACTCTCGGAGTACTCAATCTCATGGTCTCACTCTCTCACTCATCATGCTCTGTACTCAACACTGTACAGGGCGGATCCAGCCTAAATAGACATGAATAAATTCTCACTCTCAGTCACTCATTACTGTACAGGGCAGATCCAGCCCAGGGCAGATTCAGCCCAAAGTCAATAGCAACTAACATTCAGTCACTTAGTACTGTATAGGGCAAATCCAGCCCAGGGCAGATCCAACCCAAATATAAATAATCGCTAGCAATTGTGCTCACTATAGATATGCAGACACAGGAGGGGCCGATCCAGCCCAAGCATTATAACAAGCCAAATCCTAGAACGAATCAATAAATCTTGATGTGGCGTACAACTCGATTCTATAAATATTACTCACAATAGGTCCTCGGCCTAACTTAGTCATCAATCTCTCTAGTCTCTCAGGCTTACAACACTCATGCAAAGTCGCCTAAATCAGTGAGACAAGATGTGACAATACACTATAACAGAGACTGAGATATGATATGTAATGATAAATGCGACTATGTACATAACTGCAATTAGGCAAATAACTCAACAATAAAGAACGACCACTGTGGGTCCTAATAGTATTAGCAAATAGCCTAAACATGATTTCTAGCATAACTTACATCTCAAGTGCTCTAACACATAGAGTACAAAAAAATATGTTCAGATAAGATTGCTACGTAGTTCCTTGGAATCGACTAAATCACAATTCACACGATACACGCCCATATACCCGTCAACTAGCATGCATGTCACCTCAACATCAATCATATAACACGTAATTAGGGGTTTCATACTCTCAGTACCAATTTCAGAAGTGTTACTTACCTTGAACAAGCCAAATCCAATATCGAGCAAGCTAAGTGATGTTCCAATAATGCCATCCCATGCGTATCAACCTCTGGACAGCTCGAAACTAGCCAAAAGCAACTCAATAACATAAAATGATGCCTAAAGAAACAATTCCAATTGACAAAGGTTGAATTTTTAATCAAAACCCCAAAGTCAACAAAAAAGTCAAACTCGGGATCGCACCTTAGAACCCGAAAAAACTTATAAAATCTGACAACCCATTCAATTACGAGTCTAAGCATACTAGTTTCACCCAAATCTGACTCTGAATCAATATTCAAAACTCAAAAATTCACTCTATAAAACTTTGAACAAAAACGCTCAATTTTCTCTTTAAAATTCATAATACAGTCAAAAACAGGAAGATAGATTCACGAAATATAGCCAAAACTGAGTAGAGAATACTTATGGAAATACATATGGTAAAATATGCCTTAAGAAGTGCCCAAATCCGAGCTCCCCAGCTCAAAATATGACCAAATGAACAAACCCTCGATATTAAATATTTTTGCCCAGATGTTCCACCTTGTTTTGTGTGCCAGACAGTCCCGAAACTCATTTTTGATACCTCCAATGGACTCCTTGTCAAATTGCATTCAAGTTAGGCTTTTGAATCACTCCATTTGACCTTATCAAGAAGGAGATATGTTGGTTTCAATATTTGAAAATGGTGTAAATTTTTAAATACGAAGTGTGGCAATTTCGTACTTAATTTGAAAAAAAAATCTAGCAACCCAATTCTTAGTAAAATAACCATAAATTCCTCATACGATGTTGAAACTTGGTGATTCCAGTTGCTATCATTCCAAAATTACGATACAGATTTAATGCTTAAATAAAAATAGAAATTGGATCTCATTTGCTTAATGTGGTACCATTTATGCTTGAAGAAACGACGTCAAAATATCGAAACCAGCGCAACAGAATCCAAACCTATCCGAAACTCACTCGTGCCCCTCGGGGTCCCGTCCGAACATACCAATAGGTCCCATAGCATAACATGGATCTACTCGAGGCCTAAAATCATGCCTAACAATTTCAAAACGATGAATCACACCTCAAATCAAACTTAATAAACTTTTGAACTATCAACTTCCGAAACCCGCGCTGAAACATATCAAATCACCTCGGAATGAGCTCAAATTTTGCACACAAGTTACAAATGACGTCACGAAGCTATTCCAATTCCCGAAAACCATAATTGAATTTGATATCATTAAAGTCAACTCTCGGTCAAACTTATGAACTTTCCAAACCTTCAATTTTTCAACTTTTGCCAGTTAGCGCCGGAACCTTCTAGAAATATCCAAATGCAAATACGGACATAAGCCCAAGTCCGAAATCACCATCCGGACCTAACGGAACAATCAAAACTCTGTTATGGGTTTTAACTACTATATAGTCAAACTCAGTCATCTCTTCCAACTCTTAAGCTTCAATCATGAAATTTATTCTTTCAAATCAATTCTGAATAACCTGAAAAATCAAAATCGACGATTCACACAAGTTATAATACACCAAAAGATGTTTCTCAAGACTTCAAATAGCTAAATGGAATGTAAATTCTCAAAATGCCTGGTCAGGTCGTTGCATCCTTCCCCACTTAAGCATATGTTGGCCCTCGAACGTGCCAAGTGTCATTCTAAAGCCATCAAACCGTCGTATAACCTTACCATGCACTTACCCAGGGGTGATCCCAGAATTCCTTACAATACCTAAATCTCGTACCTACACACTATATATGTATGAACAAGCTGTATCGAGACATAGCCATAATCTAAGACATAATCACATGATGTACCACATAACTCAGATGCTTATAGCAATAATTGTTTACCACAGTAGCTGCTCAAAACTCACCCAATACCGGTAATGAACCTCATATCAAACCAAACCTCATTCTAAGAACTTCGTACACTGTCAATGATGAAAGAAACACGCAGAAACTCTTAACCACTTATCAAGTCAACAAGTCATGAAGCCCTCTCTCGGCCAATCAGAACCAAGACAAATCCTAAGCCGACTTCCAATATTATTCCTCCATACATACTGTAATCAAATCCGATAGTATCTATTCTAGGTCCATTGAACTTATCTTATCAAACATAACCATTCTATTGACATGCGACACCAATACCACCTAACGCCACAACCGTGCAATTTGCGTGCCAATAAGCAAAAATTCGAATGTACTCAATATGGAGTGGAAAATAACTCAAATAAGAGAACTGTCCCGCAAGTTCAACAATTACCATAAAAACCGCAATGCCATGAGTCCATCATACATTGTAGGACCAAGACACATGAAACTAACACAAAGGATCATATCCCAACATAACTCTGTTGCAATGTATGACCCCATCCAAACACTGGTCCTTATGAAATACCTCAAGCTACCATGCCAAAAATCAATAACCATGCACATCAAGCACCCAAAGTGCATGGCCATAACCACAAAGTAAAAAATAACACAATACCACAGTCCGGAAAGAACATAATGTCATGACCCGGATTTCCCACCCTCGGGAGTCATGATGGCGCCTATTGATGAGAGCTAGGATAGCCAACCTATAACTACTTTTAGCATTAACCATTTTACTTCTTTTAACAATTATTAGTAATAACATGATAATAGCGGTATAAAGTAACAAGCGGAAGTCTTAAATTAAAGAATCTGAATAACAATGCGGAAAGTCAACATAAACCTCTACCCAACAACTAGTGTCACATACTCACGAACTACTAAGAGTTATAAATACAACCGTTTGAAGGAGAATGTAACTGTTTGTCTCAGAATACATGAGATAACAAACTGAAATTAAGGATAGAAGAGACGCCGGGCCTGCGGACGCCTGCACAGCTACCTCGGTGTCTTGCTGACTGAAGCTAACTCCCGTGCTACTTTCGTTGCTGTCCAACACCTGGATCCGTGCAAAAGAGAACAGAGTTTAGTATCGGCACAACTGACCCCATGTGCTGGTAAGTGTCTGGCCTAACCTCGGCGAGGTAGTGACGAGGCTAAGACCAGACTCCAGATAAACCTGTGCAGATATATATATATACAATACAGCGAAGAGGCAAAAGAAATTAATAATTAAAACTGGGGGAGGGAACATGCTTCAGGGGTAACAGATATAAATAGAATGTCAGGAATAATAAAAGAGAAATCTACAGTCTAGATTCTAACACGGAAGCAAGAAATAAAGACAATATTCATGTTCAATTCATCCTGTTGCAGGCGTGCAACCCGATCCCATTTCTCGTATCTCGTGGTAGGCGTACCACCCGCTCCCATTTCACAATATCTTGTGGTAGACGTACCACCCGCTCCCATTTCACAATATCTTGTGGTAGGCGTACCACCCGCTCCTATTTCACAATATCTTATGGTAGGCATACCACCCGCTCCCATTTTATAATATCTTGTGGTAGGCGTACCACCCGCTCCCAGTTCATAATATCTTATGGTAGGCGTACCACCCACTCTAATTTCATAATATCTTGTGGTAGGCGTACCACCCGCTCCCACTTTAATTCAACACAATACAATAAAATAATCCCGACTAGGGGGCAACAATATAATAACATCCCGACAAGGGAACAAAATATCAACTCAAATATCCTGGCAAGGGAATTACTATAAATTACACCATCCCGGCAAGGGAACTCATCTGTCCAACTATGTATGTCCCGAAAAGGGAGAATTAGCTATAACCACGCTCGTTCCAATATCTAGCTATCACAGCTATAACCGAACTTGTTCCAACATCTAATTGCTATAGCTATAACCAACCTATTCCAACACTTAACCACCTCAGCTATAACTAACCTATTACCATACTTAACCACCTCAGCTATAACTAACCTATTACAACACTTAACCACCTTAGCTATAACTATAGTCATCACTCAACACAAGGAAGCATTAACCTAAGCGACCGTAGCATCAATTAAGAACATAGTACAAAGGAACCATAACTCAACAATAGCCCGCCAAGGGGGGAAACATAATGATCTCTTATCTTTCTTACTTTTACTTCACAATTCTCTTCACAACTCTAGCCAATGCTCTAGAGGTTCATTATCACTTATACTTTCGCAATTTGTTCTACAACTGGAGGCGACGCTCCTCAATGTTCATAAATCACATTTCTTTCCATAATTTTACACAACAAATAGAAATACACACCAAAGCATGGATAATACAACGAAGCCATGAAAGTCACAATATCAGAATCACGGTCATGCTTGAGACCAATGTATAGATACTCGTTACCATGCCTATACGTCGTACTTGATAAGAAACGCATAACAAATATGACTCAACTCCTAACCCTCAAGCTAGGGTTAAATCGAACACTTACCTCGATGCTTTGAACTCAACTCAAGCTTTGACTATAGCTTTACCCCATGATTCCACCTCCAATCCACTCGAATCTAGTCACAAGTCACGCAATTACTTTAATAAGCACTAAATGAATCAATTTGCATGCATAAAAATGAATTTTCCAAGGTTCCAAAATTGCCCCGGGACCACGTGGTCAAAACCCGAGGTTCGAACCAAAACCCGATTACCCATTCCGCCACGAACTCAAATATATAATTTGTGTTGAAATCAGACCTCAAATTGAGGTCCAAAACCCTAATTTTTGAAAAACCTAGGTTCTACCCAAAACTCCCAATTTCACCCATGAAAATCATTGATTTTAAGTGGAAAATATGTTAAATGATGTTAATGATTGAAAGAATTGAGTAAAAATCAACTTACAAATGATTTGGAATGAAACTTGTTCTTGAAAAATCGCCCAAGGAGTTTGTGTTTTGAAAGAATAGTGAAAAATGATTCAGATTTGACTAAGTATAAAATTTCCTGGGCCTCAGATATGGGAATTGCGAACTGGGGTTCGCAAAAACATTTGTGAGAATTGCGAAGGTAGGTTCACATTTGCGAACCCTTCCCTTTTCCTGAGTCTCACATTTGCGACCTCCCTATTTTCGCATTTGCGAACAACAAGATTGCATTTGCGATCAGTAGGCCAAAATCCCTATTTTCGCAATTGTGATGCAAAGCTCGCATTTGCGAGCTCGCAATTGCAAGATACACTTCGCAAATGCGAAGATCACAGAGCTGAGCATACCATATTTTTCCAAAATTCAAAAATGCAGTCCGTGACCTCTCCAAAACTCACCCGAGCCCTCGAGGCTCCAAACTAAATATGTGCACAACCTCCAAAACATCTTACGGGCTTATCCGTGTGATCAAATTGCCAAAATAATATCATATACATTGACTCAAGCCTCGAAACTCATGATTTCTTCCCAATTTTCATAACACATCAAATTTCCATTTTTAAGTCCGAAACACGTCAAACGATGTCCGTTTTCACCAAACTTTACAGAAAGTTCTTAAATCATATATAAGACTTGTACCGGGCGCCGGAACCAAAATACGGCCCCGATACCATAGTCTTCTAATCAAATTTCATTTTCTATTTCCTTAATTATTTCCAGAAAACAATTTCACACAAAAATTCATTTCTCGGGCTTGGGACATTAGAATTCGATTCCGGGCATAAGCCCAAGTCCCATATTTTCCTACGGATCCTCCGAGACCGTCAATTTATGGGTCCGGGTCCGTTTATCCAAAATGTTGGCTGAAGTCAAATTTATTTATTTTATTATTTAAATTTTGTTGCTTTTGTATTATTGTTGATAATTGTTAAAAGGGATTATGTTATTAATGAAAAAGTAATTAAATTTGGCTTGCCTAGCTCTCATTAGTAGGAGCCATCACGACTCCCGAGGGTGAAAAATCCAGGTCGTGACACATAACCAATGCGTAATTAGTCATTCACACCCTAATATCCATCCCGCTCAAATTTCACTATAAGGCCCAAATGGAACCGCACTGATCACAAGAGCCTTCAGTACTTGTTCAAGCAAAAAGAGTTGAATTTGAGGTAGAGGAGATGGTTGGAGTTGTTGAAGAATTATGATGTCACCATTTTATATCATCCGGGGAAGGCTAATGTGGTGGCCGATGCTTTGAGTAGGAAGTGAGCAGTATGGGCAGTCTTGCTTATATTCTGGTCAGTTAGAGGCCGCTTGCTTTGGATGTTCAGTCTTTGGCCAATCAGTTCGTGAGATTGGATGTTTCTAAGCCCCGTCGTGTATTAGCTTGCACGGTCACTCGTTATTCATTATTGGAGCGTATCCGTGACCGGCAGTTTGATGATCCCTATTTGTGTGTCATTAAGGACACGGTGCAGCGAGGAGGTGCCAGGAAGGTTACACTAGATGAGGATGGAGTCTTAAGATTGTAGGGGCGAGTTTGTGTGCCCAATGTGGATGGGCTTCGAGAGTTAATTTTAGAGGAGGCCCATAGTTCCCGCTACTCTATTCATCCGGGCGCCGCAAAGATGTATCAGGATTTGCGGCAACATTATTGGTGGTGTAGAATAAAGAAGGATATTGTAGCATATGTGGCTCGTTGTTTGAATTGTCAGCAGGTTAAGTACGAGCATCAGAGCCCTGGTAGTTTGTTTCATAGGATTGAGCTTCTCAAGTGGAAGTGGAAGAGGATCACTATGGACTTCATTACTGGACTTCCATTGACCCGGAAGAAGTTCGACGCAGTTTGGGTCATTATTGATAGGCTGACCAAGTCAGTGTATTTCATTACTGTGGCAGTCTCCTATTCTTCTGAGAGGTTTGCTGAGATCTATATTCGGAAGATTGTTCGCCTTCATGGTGTGACCGTGTCTATAATTTCGGATCGGGGTACACAGTTTACCTCGCGCTTCTGAGAGCGTTGCAATAAGAGCTGGGCACACGGGTCGATTTGAGCACATCATTTCATCCCCAGATGGACGGTCAGTCTGAGCGGACTATTCAGATTCTAGAGGATATGCTCTAAGCTTTTGTTATTGATTTTGGAGGTTTGTGGGATCAGTTCTTGCCTTTAGCAGAGTTTGCCTACAACAACAGCTACCAGTCGAGCATCCAGATGGCTCCTTATGAGTCTTTATATGGTAGACAGTGTCGATCTCCAGTTGGATGGTTTGATCCGGGAAAGGCTCGATTGTTGGGTACAAATTTGGTTCAGGAGGCCTTAGACAAGGTCAAGATCATTCAGGAGAGGCTTTGTTCAGCTTAGTCTAGGCAAAAGAGTTATGCAAACCGCAAGGTTTGAGATGTGGCATTTATGGTTGGTGAGCGAGTATTGCTTTGAATGTCACCTATGAAGGGCGTGATGAGATTTGGGAAGAAGGGTAAGCTTAGCCCTAGGTTCATTGGTCCGTTTGAGATTCTTGATCGAGTGGGAGAGGTGGCTTATAGCTTGCATTGCCGCCTAGCTTATCAGCCGTGCATCCAGTTTTTCATGTATCCATGCTTTGGAGGTATCACGACGATCCTGCCCACGTGTTAGATTTCAGCACTGTCCAGTTGGACAAGGATTTGTCTTATGAGGAGGAGCCGGTATATATTCTAGACCGGCAGGTTCGTCAGTTGAGATCCAAGAGTTTTCCTTCTGTTCTTGTTCAGTGGAGAGGTCAGCCTCCTGAGGCATCGACCTAGGAGTCCTAGTCCGATATGTGGAGCCGTTATCCTCATTTTTTTCCCGACTCAAGTACTTCCTTCTTTTGTTTGTTCGAGGACGAACGGTTGTTTTAGAGGTAGAGAATGTGACAACCCAAAGGGTCATCACTTGTTTCCTTACTCATTCTGTGCTTCTGAGGCCTTAAAAACCTCATTTAGGATTGCCTTTATTTGCGTGCGCAGTTCGAGCGCGTAGCCGGAAAGCTTAAATATGAACTCTGTGAGAAAAATACTAAATTTTGATAATAAAATAAATAAATTTGACTTCGGTCAATATTTTGGGTAAACGGACCCGGACCCATGAATTGACGGTCCCGAAAGGCCCATAGGAAAATATGGGACTTGAGCCTATGCCCGGAATCGAATTCCGATGTCCCAAGCCCGAGAAATGAATTTTTGTGTGAAATTATTTTCTCAAAATAATTAAGGAAATTGGAAATGAAATTTGATTAGAATACTATGGTATCAGGGTCGTATTTTGGTTCCAGCACTTGGTATAAGTCTTATATATGATTTAAGCACTTTCTGTAAAGTTTGGCTGAAAACGGGCGTCATTTGACGTGTTTCGGACTTAAAAATAGAAATTTGATATGTTATGAAAATTGGGAAGAAATAATGAGTTTTGAGGCTTGATTCGATGTATATGATGTTATTTTGGCAATTTGATCGCACGGATAAGTCCATAGGATGTTTTTGAGGTTGTGTACATATTTGGTTTGGAGCCCCGAGGGCTCGGGTGAGTTTTGGATAGGCCACGGATTGCATTTTTGAACTTTGGAAAAATGTGGTATGCTCAGTTCTGTGATCTTCGCATTTGCGAAGTGTATCTCGCAATTGCGAGCTCACAAATACGAGCTTTGCATCGCAATTGCGAAAATAGGGATTTTGGCCTACTGATCGCAAATGCGATCTTGTTGTTCGCAAATGCAAAAATAGGGAGGTCGCAAATGCGACTTTGCCTTCACAAATGCGAGACCTGGGAAAAGGGAAGGGTTCGCAAATGCGAATTTAGCTTCGCAATTCCCACAAATGGTTGGGGTTCGCAATTGTGAACCCCTGTTCGCAATTCCCATATCTGAGGCCCAGCAAATTTTATACTTAGTCAAATTTGAACCATTTTTCACCATTCTTTCAAAACACAAACTCCTTGGGCGATTTTTCAAGAACAAGTTTCATTCCAAATCATTTGTTAGTCAATTTTTACTCAATTCTTTCAATCATTAACATCATTTAACATGTTTTCCACTTAAAATCAACGATTTTCATGGGTGAAATTGGGGGTTTTGGGTAGAACCTAGGTTTTTCATTGAGGTCTGATTTAAATTACATATTTGAGTTCGTGGCGGAATGGGTAATCGGGTTTTGGTTCAAACCTCGGGTTTTGATCATGTGGGCCCGGGGGCAATTTTGGAACTTTGGAAAATTCATTTTTGTGCATTCAAATTGATTCATTTAGTGTTTATTAAAGTAATTAAGTGACTTGTGACTAGATTCGAGCAGATTGGGGGTGGAATCACGGGGTAAAGCTATAGTCATGGCTTGAGTTGAGTTCAAAGCATCGAGGTAAGTGTTCAGTTTAACCCTAGCTTGAGGGATTAGGAGTTAAATCATATTTGTTATATGTTTATTGTCAAGTACGATGTATAGGCATGGTGACGACTATCTATACGTTGGTGTCAAGCATGACCGTGAGTCTGATATTGTGACTTTCATGGCTTCGTTGTATTATCCATGCTTTGGTGTGTATTTTTGTTTGTTGTGTAAAATTGTGGAAAGAAATGTAATTTATGAAGATTGAGGAGCGTCGGCTCCAGTTGTAGAACGAATTACGAAAGTATAAGTGATAATTGAACCTCTAGAGCATTGGCTAGAGTTGTGAAGAGAATTGTGAAGTAAAAGTAATAAAGAGAAGAGATCATTCTGTTTCCCCCCTTGGCGGGCTATTGTTGAGTTCTGGTTCCTTTGCACTATGTTCTTAATTGATGCTATGGTCGCTTAGGTTAATGCTTCCTTGTGTTGTGTGATGACTATAGTTATAGATGAGGTGGTTAAGTGTTGTAATAGGTTTGTTATAGCTGAGGTAGTTAAGTGTGGTAATAGGTTAGTTATAGCTGAGGTGGTTAAGTGTTGTAATAGGTTGGTTATAGCTGAGGTGGTTAAGTGTTGTAATAGGTTGGTTATAGCTGTAGCAGTTAGATGTTGGAACAAGTTTGGTTATAGCTGTGGTAGCTAGATATTGGAACGAGTGTGGTTATAGCTAATTCTCCCTTGCCGGGACATACATAGTTAGACAGATGAGTTCCATTGCCGGGATGGTGTAATTTATAGTGATTCCCTTGCCGGGATATTTGAGTTGATATTTTGTTCCCTTGCCGGGATGTTATTATATTGTTGCACCCTAGTCGGGATTATTTTGTTGTATTGTATTGAATTGAAGTGGGAGCGGGTGGTACTCCTACCACAAGATATTATGAAATGGGAGAGGGTGGTACGCCTACCACAAGATATTATGAATTGGGAGCGGGTGGTACGCCTACCATAAGATATTGTGAAATCGGAGCAGGTGGTACGCCTACCACGAGATATTGTGAAATGGGAGCGGGTGGTACACCTACCACAAGATATTGTTAAATGGGAGCGGGTGGTACGCCTACCACAAGATATTGTGAAATGGGAGCGGGTGGTACGCCTACCACGAGATACGAGAAATGGGATCGGGTTGCACGCCTGCAACAGGATGGATTGAACATGAATATTGTCTTTATTTCTTGCTTCCGTGTTAGAAGCTAGATTGTAGATTTCTCTTTTATTATTCCTGACATTCTATTTATATCTGTTACCCCTGAAGCATGTTCCCTCCCCCAGTTTTAATTGTTAATTT